>ML839338.1:31667-58502 GCA_009831015.1 Picea engelmannii | reverse complement strand
GTTGTCCATAATATTTAATATGGTCATTAGGACATGCATCTATAGTTTGATAATCCATTCCATTGTCTTTCATAATGGCATGAAAACCTCGATATGTGCGAGGTAAAATATTTGACAATGGTAACAAAAATTCACCTAAAAATCTACAACATAACAAACAACTAGTTAATGTAAGAATATTAATCATAAAAATTGCATTCTTATTTTACACATTAATTAACACTAAAAACCAATAGAAAAAAATCAACATTTATGTATAATATGAGATGAAACATATTACATACCTTAGTATCTGTGTCATACAAGTGTTCGACAAATTATTCATAACCTTTAAGTTCACTAGAAACAATGTATCAGAGATAAGATTTGCTCTTGATCCTTCATAAAGTCGTTATTTGCCTTTTCTAATAGAGGTTCATCATAAATACCAACATTTTCCCCATCCTCATTCGGCTATGAAAACAAATCTTGGATCATTTGATTTGTCCCATCATCTTCTTCCATGGGATAATTAAATTGATTTGTCCCATCATATTCTTCCATGAGATCCTCATTTTCTTGGTCATGATGATGTTACTCATCTTGTACAACATCATTTCTACTAATACTTTGTGCAATATTCTGTGGAAAGTTAGAGGGAAACTCTAAATTTATAATTACAGACAATCATATAAAATTAGTGTATACTATAACAAACATTCAGACAATATATATACATACATACATACATACATATATATATATATATATATATATATATATATATATATATATATATATATATATATATAATTTTATATAAAATTGACAAAATAAAAAAAGTTAATGAATATATAGCTAATTACCATGGGATGATATTCATTTGATCCACCATCAATGTGCCCATATTTCCTACAATGTTTTGTCGATGTTGCTATTAAAATTATTACAGGATGTTTGAGGCAACATTTTTTACAAGGGCAATAACATCTACCATCACCCTTTTCACCTGCTTTACTTTTTTCCCCACCTCTAACAACATTATACGACATTCTTCCATAAAAATATACCCTTTATGAACCATCGTTGTTATAGCAAGATTGTCACAACATCTTTAAATAGTCAAATATTTATAGTCCAATTTTAGGTCACTATAGTCTCAATTTCGACGCCCGTGACCGAAAAATATTTGTTGTTTTACCTATTTATTTTAGGTCATTTTTAATGGTCAATTTTAAGGTTAGGTTAGTCATCCCTCTTGTGACAAAAAAACTACATTCATCACTTTTGTGACAAACATTGACTATAATAATTTGACGCAGCCACACTCATCGGACCACGTCCGCTCTCACAGGATCTTCTTCTATTCACGGCCTGAAGAACTCAAAGGTACCTCAAATTCCCTGTCGGGAACTTTCCTTACCCACAACAACTCTTCAATGGATCTCCCTCGCTAATCGGAAATCAGACCTCGCGATTTCGGGAGTCTCATGATCATGCACCCCGTGCTTCACGATACCCCGAAACCCAATGGGTGAACTCCAACACTCTCCTATTCCTATCGGGAATCCTTTCGTCGGGATTTATGAAGTCATGGGATCGTGAATCCTGATGCCAAAGGATTCGGGATTTACCTTTTCCTGATCCTCGATGCTATGCCACCTCTTCTCCACTATCTCCTGCTGTGGCCCACACGACCCTTCTGTCAGGATATCGTGGATCGCGACTTCAAGTTTCAAGAGTTCCTTGCCTTCAAAAACCCCAATGCCCCGAACACCGACTCTTCGGGATCTCCTGACACATGTCCCCACTGATGGACGATTCAAAGCTTGACGGAATATCATAGATTGTGATTCTAATGTGCAAGATTTTCTTGCCTCTCGAAACCCCAATTTTCAGAACCCCGATTCCTCTGCTCTCTAGTGTTAATCCCTTTTCAACTCCTGCTAGATCTGATGGTCGACGGGATTTTCACGAATTCCACTCCACAGATCTTGACTGTCACTTTCCCCTCCTTGAGGACTTTCCCTGATGAATTTTGTGAGATGAACCCAGTTCTTTCTCCACAAAGACTTGTTCACCTACTCGTCAACTTGTGACACTTCTGCAAGCTTCCAATAGCAGCTTCCATGCGCTTATCCTTCAATGAAATTCAAAGTCCTACTCCTCCTAAGCCTTATCCACGACTTCCATTCTCTTGAAAACCTCTTTCACGCACTCCTTGTGACAACCCTTCAACCTCGACTGAGCATTGAAGTCTTTCGACCCTGTGCACTCTTGCAGCAGCAATCTTCTAACACTTCTCTCAGGTTCGTAGCCCTGAGACCGTTAACCATCCTACACACTCCTTGCACGAATCCTATACCCAACTACAACTTTGAGGAAATGAGAACAAAACCTATCTCAAATTGAACCCTTCTATCAACATACTCCTTGTGGACAATTCGACTGCACTCCTTGCAAGAATCCTCTGGTTCAATTTGAGAAATAATTGAAACTCATTCTCTCACCCTCTCAGACTTTAATTCATACATGAAATCACATACATAGCGTATAAAATAAAATGTATGATAGGAAGCAAATATTCATGAGCATAACATCAATACACAGAGAAACAACACGAACCATGAATTTGAATCAAAAGCTTTCTTCTCTTAATTCAAATGTTTGTACATGGGTGTTATTTATACATTTCTCTGCATGCTCTTTTGCTTTCTTCTCAATTCTCCTAGAATAATGTTACAATGTACAAAGGAGGGTGTCTATAACCGTTTTCCCTCTTGGACTCTAAAGCTATCAAATCTAGAATTAAATTCCTATCTACCAGCATTAACTCTATTAAATGTCGACTATCTACCTAAGGACGAGAGCTTAAAGGCTCAAGGTCCAATACAATATACAAGTGCGCCATCTCTTAAATGACTCATTTAAGATTTGCGCAACAATCCTAAATAATTTTCAAAATTTGTGCTGGCTTATCCAGCTGTTCTCCACTCCACGCTGGCTCGCTTGATCTGTTGGGGATGCTCCTCCATCATACTCCTCGGCTTGAAAACTTTCATGGGCTCCTATCCATGAGCTCCTGCATAGTCTGTCCATGCTTTTGTATCTCTGTTTCACTCTCCCAGCTGGCATCTTCTACTTGGTGGCCCTTCCATTTGACCAGATACTCGAAGTATTCTTTCCTTCGGGTCTTCTTACCCACTCTCTTATCCAGTATGCACTCCATTTGTGGTTTCTCTGCAACTGGCAATTGTTTCATCCACTGGATCACTGGCTGTTTAGTTCCAGTTTCTACTTCTCTAGCCCTGTATAGGTATAAGTCTGCGATATTGAATATCGGAGATATTTCGATGCCATCCGATAGCTCGATCTCATAAGCATTTTCTCTGAATTTTCTCAAGACCTTGCATGGCCCGATTTTTTTCATATTGAGCTTGTTGTATGTTCCCCTCGAGAACATTTCTTTCCTCAAGTGCGCCAGAACTAGATCACCAACTTCAAACTGAAGTTGTCTCCTATGCTGGTTCGCTCTGCGCTTATATTCCTGACTCGATTTCAACAGTCGCTGCTTCATCTGGATGTGGAGTTCTTTCATCACCTTAGCGAATTCTTCTGCACTAGCGCTGCTAGTAGCAGTCTATTCTAAATCCCTTAGTTCAGACACTCCTCTCGGCTATGTTCCATACACAATCTGAAATTGAATTTTCCCTGTGCTCCGGTTCACTGAATCATTATATGTGAATTCTGCCTGTGGCAATATGTTATCCCAAATGCTATGGTTCTTTGTCACCAAGCTTCTCAGCAAGTCTCCCAGACTTTTGTTGACCACTTCCATTTGTCCATCCATCTGAGGATGATAAGTAGAACTAAATGCCAAGTTAGTTTCCAACTTATTCCATAAGGTCCTCCAAAAATTCCCTATGAATTTGGTGTCTCTGTCCGAAACAATACTTTTCAACAATGCATGAAGTCGAATGACCTCCTTGAAAAAAAAAATTGCGATGTGAGTCACATCGCTGGTCTTCTGGAAAGGAATGAAATGTGCCATCTTGGAAAACCTGTCCATGACCACAAATATTGAATCTACACCTCTTTGTGTCCTTGGCAAACCCAATACAAAATCCATGCTAATCGCTTCCCATGGCCTTCCTGGTATGGGCAATGGTTGATAAAACCCCGCATTCTGTTTCCTTCCCTTCAAATTCTGGCAAACCCTACATCTTTCAACGAACCTCTTGACATATTCTCACATTCCCGGCCAAAAATATGATTCGCTCAGCTTCGCGAATGTTTTTTCATGGCCAAAATGCCCTACCAATCCTCCACTGTGATTCTCCTTCAACAAGTTCTCCCTCATGGAGAAATTTGGAATGCACAATTGATTTCCTCTGAAAAATAATCCCTCCTAGATCATATAATCCATCCAAGGGATTCTGTCTCTGAGAACTGGATTCTTAGCTGCTTCATATGCTTCTCAAAAATTTGCATCTTCTACGTACATGTCCCTGAGATTTTCAAAACCCAATGTTTTGATTTGGAACTCCTGCAACAACAAACACTTCTTGCTCAAAGCATCAGCCACTTTGTTAGCAATTCCTAAAATATGCTTGATCACAAATGTGAAATTCTGCATATACTCTACCCATTTTGCATGTTTCTGATTCAACTTCTCCTATTGAGTCACAAATTGCAATGCATGATTATCACTATACAAAACAAAATCTTTTGGGATCAAGTAATGCCTCCACTTCTTCAGTGCCTGTATGATAGCATAAAATTCCTTATCGTACGTGGAGTATTTCATCTTTTCCTCATCCAATTTCTCGGTGAAATATGCAACTGGTCTGTCTTCCTGACTCAAGACTGCTCCTATGGAAAATCCACTTGCATCAGATTTCACCTGAAATGTTTTCTGAAAATCCGGTAACACCAACACTGGTCGTTCCATGATCTTCTACTTCAACAGATTGAATCTCTTTTCAGCCTCTGTGGTCGAGTGAAAAGATTTATGCTACTTCTTCACTATATCCATCATCGCTGCACTAATTCAGCTAAAATTCCTGATGAATTTCCGGTAGAAACTAGCCAAACCATGAAAACTTCTCACCTCGAATACATTCCTTGGTGATGGCCAATTCTTAATCACTTCCACTTTATTTGGATCCATCTTCAACTCATTTGCTGAAATAACAAAACCCAGATAAATGAGTTCTATCTTCATAAATGAGGACTTCTTCATATTAATCAACAACTTCTTCTGCTGTAACTTCTTCATCACAATGGCCAAATGTTTCAGATGTTCATCCTTTGTCTTGCTGAAAATTAATATGTCATCCAGATACACGACGAAAAATTTCCTGGTGAAATCCTTTAGGACTTCATTCATCAACCTCATAAAGGTACTTGGGACATTTGTTAAGACAAACGACATAACAAGCCATTCATACAAACCTTCGTTTGTCTTGAATGCTGTCTTCCATTCATCACCTTCTCTCATGTGAATCTGGTGATATCCTCTTTTCAAATCAATCTTTGAAAAAAGATTTGCCCCACTCAGGAAATCCATCAGATCATCCATTCTCGGCAATGGAAACCTGTACCTGATGGTTATTTTGTTGATGGCCCTCGAGTCAGTACACATTCACCATCCTCCATCCTTCTTTGGACTAAGTACCATTGGAACGACACATGGAATCAATCTTTCTCTAACTAATCCTTTGTCCAACAACTCCTGGACCTGCCTTTTAACCTCTTCATTTTCTTGTGGCGTCAACCTGTACGCGACTTTGTTCAAAAAACTAGCTCCCAGTATAAGATCAATGTGATGTCTCACACTCCTCATCTGTGGCAACGAACGAGGTAATTTTTCTACCATGATGTTAGTGAACTCTTCCAGTAGTTCCTGAATCTCATCTAGCAAGTCATCCAGTCTTGTGCTAGTCAGGACAATCCTCGACTTCCTGACCACAAAAAACTGTGGATCTTCTTTCTTCTCCATCTCTGTAAGAAGTTCCTTCCCACTCATGAGAAGTATTATGTTGCTCACCTCCAACTTCACCTCCTTATCCTTTATTGGAATTAATCTATGGGTTCTCCCATTCTTCTCCAGGGTATATGTGTTCATCCTCCCATAATAAATCACATTTCTGTCATATTTCCATGGTCTACCCAACAATAAATGACATACATCCATAGGAATGACATCACATAGTACTTTATCATTATATCCACCTATTTTGAATTCAACCAAGAATTGTTTAGTAACAGTTACCTGGTGTCCTTTTTGTAGCCATGAAACTTTGTATGGGCTTGGGTGATCGGTTGTCTCCAGCTCCAGTTTCTCCACCATCTCGGTTGAAACGAGATTATCCATGCTACCACTGTCAACAATTACCTTGCACACCCTATCCTTGGTCTTGCAAGCTATTCTGAAAAGTCTGGTCCTTTGAGCTGGGTCCTCCACCTCCTTCCCAGGTGTTAAGAGAACTTTACACATCATCAGTGACCTTCCGCCTTCTGCGTCATCAGCCTCAACATCCCGCCTTTGTGCTTCAGTGATGTGAGCTTCTCCAATGTCCTTATTTTTCTTTGGACACTCAAATGACCTATGCCCATTCTTCCCACATGTGAAGCAAGCGATTACTCCATCTCTTCCTCTTCCTCTACCTCTGGTATGAGGAAAAGTGTTTGCGTCAGCATAATCTCCCTTTGATTCATTATGTTACCCTCTCTATTCAAAATATGTCCCTCTATGTGAGGTCCCACCTCTCTCAATATTACCCTGATCTTTCTTCCATTCCTCCTTGGGCTTTTGGTATTTATCCTGGGCAACTGCCTTGCCTCTGGGCTGACTCCTACCTCGCCCTCACTGAACTTGCTTACAACTCAGCTTCTCTTCTGATTTCAAGGCCATATAATAAGTATCCTACACCGTCTGAATGGTAACCATGCTTAATTCATCCTGAATGTCGTATCTCAAACCATTCAGATATCTGGCAACCTTTTCATCATCGCTCTCCTGATGACCTTCTCTGATGTTTAGTCAATAGAATTCCTTAGTGTATTCTTTCAATGTCATCAGCTTCTGTCTCAGTTTTTGCATCCTCCTTAATAGAGTAATTTGATAATCCCTTGGGATGAACTTTTCCTTCATCTTTGCAATCATTCAATCCCAACATTTAATCTTTTGCTTGCCTTTGTAGCGTCTATCTGCTTGAAGCTCGTCCCACCATAATGCTACATGTCCTTTCAAGCATGTGACATCATTCTTGATCTTCTTATCCTCTTCGACATCTTCATAGTCAAAGTATGTGTCAAGAGCTCTAATCCAATCCAGTAGCTCCTCTGCATCCATATTTCCTTCATAAACTAGAATGTCCATCTTCACTTTCGCACCCATTATGACGATAGCTTTAATCAACCACTCAGTTGATGCATCTTCGGCTGCAACTTCCTCCTCACGTTCAGCTTCAACTTCATCTTCTGAATCGCTGAAATCCCCCGCACTAACTGTGCGTCTTTGCGATGTCTCCATGTCCTCGAGTCTTCCTCAGAGATCTCTCATCTGTCTCTCTATTTCTGGATTTCCTACCGGCCTACCTCTTCTTCGCACCTCCCTATCTTCTGGATCAGGTGACTGTCTTTCTCTTCTAGGTGGCATGGTGAATTCCTTTCTTTGCTACAGAAAGAAAAGAAATTTTCCTTCTCTGATACCACACCTAACGCAACCACACTCTTCGAAGCATGTCCACTCTCTCAAGATCTTCTTCTATTCACAGCCTGAAGAGCTCAAAGGTTCCTAAAATTCCCTGTCGAGAACTTTCCTTACCCACAACAACTCTTCAATGGATCTCCTTCGCTGATCGGAAATCGGACCTCGTGATTTCGCGAGTCTCATGGTCACGCACCTCGTGCTTCACGATACCCCGAAATCCAATGGGTGAACGTCAACACTCTCCTGTTCCTATCGGGAATCCTTCCATCAGGATTTTGGAAGTCACGGGATCATGAATCCTGATGCCAAAGGATTCAGGATTTACCTTTTCTCGATCCACGATGCTATGCCACCTGTCCTCCACTATCTCCTGTTATGGCCCACATGACCCTTCCATCGGGATATCGCGGATCGTGACTTCAAGTTGCAAGAGTTTCTTGCCTTCAAAAACCCTAATGCCCCGAACTCCGACTCTTTGGGATCTCCTGACATGCGTCCCCACTGATGGATGGTTCAAAGCTTGTCGAAATATTGCGGATCATGATTCCAATGTGTAAGAGTTCCTTGCCTCCAGAAACCCCGATTTTTTGAACCCCGGTTTTTTTAACCCCGATTCCTCTGCTCGCTAGTGTTAACCCCTTTTCAAATCCTGCTAGATCTGATGGTTGACGGGATTTTCACGAATTCCCCTCCACATATCTTGACCATTGCTTTCCCCTCCTTGAGGACTTTCCCTGATGAATTCTGTGAGATGAACTCAGTGCTTTCTCCACAAACACTTGTTCACCTACTCGTCAACCGATGACACTTCTGCAAGCTTCCAATAGCAGCTTCCCTGTGCTTATCCTTCAATGAACTTCGAAGGCCTACTCCTCCTGAGCCTTCTCCATGACTTCCAGTCTCTTGAAAACCTCTTGCACGCACTCCTTGCGGCAACCCTTCAACCTCGACTGAGCGTTGAAGTCTTTCGGCCCTACGCACTCCTGCAACAGCAGTCTTCTAACACTTTTCTCAGGTTCGCAGCCCTGAGACCATTAACCATCTTGCGCACTCCTTGCATGGCTCCTGTACCCAACTACAACTTTGAGGAAATGAGAACAAAAGCTATCTCAAATTGAACCCTTCTGTCAACACACTCCTTGCGGACAATTCAACTACACTCCTTGCAGGAATCCTCTGGCTCAATTTGAGAAACAATTGAAACTCATTCTCTCACCCTCTTAGACTTCAATTCATACATGAAATCACATACACAGTGTATAAAAGAAAATGTATGACAGGAAGCAAATATTCATGAGCATAACATCAATACACAGAGAAACAACACGAACCATGAATTTGAATCAAAAGCTTTCTTCTATTAATTCAAATGTCTGTACATGGGTGTTATTCATACATTTCTTTGCATGCTCTTCTTATTTCTTCTCAATGCTCCTGGAATAATGTTATAATGTACAAAGGAGGGTGTCTGTATCCATTTTCCCTCTTGGACTCTAAAGCTATCAAATCTAGAATTAAATTCCTATCTACCAGCATTAACTCTATTAAATGTCGGCTATCTACCTAAGGATGAGAGCTTAAAGGCTCAAGGTTCAATACAATATACAAGTGTGCCATGTCTTAAATGACTCATTTAAGATTTGCACAACAATCCTAAAGCATTTTCAAAATTTGTGCTGGCTTATCCAGCTGTTCTCCGCTCCACGCTGGCTCGCTTGATGTGTTGGTGATGCTCTTGCATCATAATCTAATCAAACTACATGCATCGAGATAGCGATAAATACGGGGTGGATTTAGATTTTTTTTTTTTTTCTCTTGCAGGTTGCGACGAAAGAGTACTTTCATCGCAAGTAGTCGTCACAAATTTTTAATATGTAGTAGTGGATTTTCATGATTTCATGAGTAGGGAAAGTGAGAGGTTAGAGTATTGAAGGTTTGTGAAGCTATAAGTCCTGAAATGATTTGGACCATTTGATATAGAGAGACACATGTCACCCAATCCGAGAAATCATGAATTTGTGACTCAGAGGTTTGAGCATGAAGTATAACGTGAACTCATGAAACATGAAATCGTGATGCGCCTGAGAGTTGGGCCCGTGGTCACATCCTAGGGTCACATGGAAGTGGGGTTGAATGAATGGAAAGAACCTAATTGAATGAGAGATAGTTGAAGTTGTTTGAGGAGATGATCATGGCCATCAGGATTGAAGGAGATCCAACCATTTATTTGGATGGATCATTTCGCAGGATTGAGCATCAGAAGATTGGAGATCAGGGGGAGTGAAAAATCCTAAAATGAGAAACTACAAAATATAATGTGGTATAAGTGTGATTTCATGGCTCGCGGTCGCATGGGGTGATGGGAAGAAGTTGCGTGAAAGGCTGGAGTGCCCGAGTTGGTTGGAAAAAAATAGTTGTGTGGCCTCGAGGTGCCAGAATTAACTAAAAGGGATTGTGAGTCCCCCTGGAATGTCCATGGCCATCAGGCCTCATCCTCATACCAATAAAATAATTTAATGATAATAAATAAGGTGGTTTAAACCTCACCTCACCACATAAATGGAAAGCATGGTAAATCTAGTTGTGGCAGGGAGATAGTCAACCCAAGGTTTCCCTATCAATGGATTTTCCTGTAATGCCCATACTGATCCAAGATTATGTCTGAAAGAAGAATATGTAGGCACAAAGCCTTAAATGCAGTGACCAAAGTGTGCTTCTGAAGGGATAAAGTTTATTTGAGTATATATACTCATTTTTTATATTTTTTAAGGGTCGATGGTAGAGAAAATCTCTGGAATTGTAAAGTTTTAATGAACACTCTGGTTATCTGGTTATGTATATGCATTTGAAACTTATTGTTTAATGAAAGTCAACTTTCTTAATCCCTCTTGCTTCTCTCTGATGCTGAAAGAGTTCATGATTGACTGATTCACTTGAATTATTGTGACTGCATTATGATGAAAGTTTGATTATAGTGTTGTTATGGTTTCTTTTGAGTTTCTTTGAGATTTAAATTCGAGAATTTATTTTGTTTAAATTATTCCTCCTTGGGATTCTAAAAGACTTGATGTCCTTGTCAGACCTCTACATTTTCTCACCAAAGTCTCCCCCCTACTCACCCTTACTAGAACTTACTGTCTGAAGTTAAACTAAGACCTCACCTGCTCATGCATATCTGTCCATTTTTCTGAGTTAAGATGATATTTTCTTGAGACTGCACCCATTTGAAATTTTTATAATCAACCCGTGACATAAAAATCTAACGGTTATCGAAATTTCTTTTGACACAATCTGAAGGGTGACTTTCGGTACTAACATTTATGGCGTCATTGTCGGGGACAAAATTGAATATTTTCACTAGGATTGAATAACAAAGCTTACTATTTCTGAAGGTGCATCAAAACTTACTACATCAAAGATTGCAGTTGTGCATCTGGAGACTCCATTGATGTGAATCCATTGGTGACTCCACTTTTTCCACTGTGGTTTCTAGAGGTAGACACATGAGGTCTACTCCAAACTGACCTTCAGAAGCACTTGAAGTTGATCCAGAGAAAATTGTCAAAAAGGGAAAGGCCCTCTGAGAAGGTACTTGTATTGTTGAACCAGATATTTATAATGGTTTTCACTGTCCTCCTGTAGAAACTCCAATATCTGCTTAAATTCTTCTATTATACCATCTGTTGAAGTTTCCCGAATTTTAAATTTTGAGAGTGTTGATGTTGATATTTCCCCCTCTGGTCTTGGTTTTGAGGGAGAAATATTTTTAACTCCTATTTCCCCTAAAGTTGTACCATGGTTTAGACCCACCACCTCAAAATATTTTCCTACCTCAAGCTTTACCACCCCTCCTCCTATTACGGTTACTACTGTGCGAAGAGAACCCCTTACTCCCTCAAGCCCTGTAGCCTTTTATTCAAATCCTCTATTGTTTCCCTTTCCTCCCAGAAGCTCAGTTCCAGTCTCCCATGTTAGAACCCCATATCCTCCTAATTCTCCTCCACCTATCATCCCTATGGTAGGTTCTAATCCTCCTAGAAATAGAATGGATTCCATAGTGGCTACTAGATATGCCCCCATGGTCTTGCCTCAGCCTCTTAATGCCCTCCCAATCGATGGATACCTTAAGCAATTGCCTAAGTTTACAGGGGAGGGAGATATAACCACAGAGGGGAACCTTGCATATTTCTATAGTTATGGGGATAACTATGTCATAGAAGATGAAGATGTATAGATGAGGATTTTTGTTCACAATCTTGATGGAGAAGCCAAAAATTGGCTTAGAGCTCTAGCTCCTGGATCCATCGCTGGGATTGAGGATCTTGATGTTGTTTTCTTGAGACAATGAGGGAATAAAAATGAATTTATTTATTATATCACAGAGTTTGGGTCCCTAAAGAGAAAAGAGGGAGAGTCTGTCTCTGACTTCTCCAAAAGGTTCAACAAGATGTACAATAAAATCCTTGTTGAGATAAATCCTACAGAGGCCTCTGCCAAAATTACCTATGTCAGTGCCTTTGACCCTGACTTATGCCTCCTGTTAAGAGAGATAAGAGCTACTTCCTTGGATCACATGCAAGATGCATCCCTGAAAGTAGAGTCTAACATATTGGGAGTTGACTGACTTAGGAATAAGACTGATAGAGACAGAGGAAGGGGAAGATATGAAACCTAAATCTTTAGTTCCTCTGCCCAACCTCCCCCCAGCTCAAATGTATGAAGTAACCAAGTTACTAAAATCACTTTCGGCTAGAATGGAAAGGATGGAATTAAAAAGGAAGCAGACATACAGAAATCCTCAAAATATTTATAACAGAGGCAACTTCAGGAGGCCGAATAGCAATGCTCCTCATAGCATGCTAAGGGAACAAAGGGACATAGATAGAAATGATCAAAAAATTCAAAACCCTCTCCAAAAAAACCTTGTTACTAAGGAGGAGAGGGAGGAAGAAGAGCTAGAGCTTGTTTCTGAAATCCATTGTGTTGGAGACAACTCCCCATTTCCTCATATAACTGAATCCGCATATGAGGAATCCCTCATGAACAGAAAAATAAATTATTTGAGTAAAGGGGAAACAGACAATAATAAACCAAGTAAATACAACCTCAGATATAAGAATAAAGAAGGGAATTCTGATGTCCCTGATCTATCTCCTAGAGCACAGAAGCCTGCTAAAGACGCAAAAAACACAAACAAAGAAAAGAAAGGTCATAATTTCCCACCAATAGCCAAAGACCATGTCCCATAGGTGAGAGAAATTTTGAATCCCCCTTCCTCCTTTAACTTTGAGCATGAAATTCATAAGATTAGAATCCTTGTCCCCCTTTCATTGCTAGTTAAGCATGAGGACTTCAAAAGGTCCCTCTATAAGCTATTGCAGCCCGAGACACCTTGTCATTCCAGAGACTTAGTGAATCTCCAAGATGAAAATCATGCAGTCATTTTAGGTCCTATGGTAGAAGACATAGATGATTCATTCCCTCCCTTCTACACATCCCCAAACATACATGATAAGGTGATTCATAACTGTTTGATGGATTCTATGGCATCTCATAATCTCATGCCCAAGAATTCCATGGAAGAACTCGGATTAGAAATCACAAAATCTTATCATGATTTATATTCTTTTGATTCAAGGAGGGTGCAATGTCTTGGGGTCATAAAAAATCTAGTGGTGACATTGTTCCAGCTACCCATGAAAAGTGTGGTCCTGGACATTGTGGTGGCTAAAGTTCCTCCCAAGTTCAACTTGTTGTTATCAAGATCTTGGATAAAAAGAGTTGGGGGAACCTTGCATATGGACATCACGTATGCTACCATTCCAATGTTCAGAGGGGAGAATAGAATATTGTACAGAGAAGCTCAGTTGGCCTACATTATCAGTGATGAAGAGGACCCCACCAATCATCCTATATTTTCCCTGTATATTGATTTAGGATCCAACTTATTGCAACTCACGATGCCCCTGAACCCCCTCTTGAGATAAAAAATTCCATTACTCTCGGTGAATATTCTCCTCAAACTACCTCTATGTGGAAAATGTTTTTCGATGGAGCCTCTTCTAGAGAAGGTGTTGGTGGTGGACTGGTTTTTGTGTCACCATGTCATGAAACCATATCCCTGTCATACAAATTAGAGTTTGAAACTACCAATAATGTGGTAGAATATGAAGCTCTTGTTTTAGGTTTGAGGACTGCAAAGGATATGGGAATTGAAGAGATAGCAATGTTAGTGGATGCAGAGTTGATTGTCTAGCTGATCAAAATGGATTATCAGGCCAAGAACCCTCAACTCAGAAGATACAAAAATGAAGTGTGGGACTTGATTGACAAATTTTTCTTGGGCTTCAACATTTAATACGTTCCCAGAGAAGAAAAAGTCATGGATGATTCTATGGCTATCTCAACAAGCTAGTTCAGGATCCCACTACCACCTATGCTTAGATACGATGTTGAGATTAGATATAGGCCCTCTATACCTGATAATATCAAGCATTGGAAGGTGTTCGAGGATGATGTTGAAATCATAAGATTTATTGAGTCAGTTGATGAGTTCTTTGTATTAAACATTCATAAGGATCATGATTCCGAGGGTTACCCTCCCCCTGAAGTAATTTTGAATAAAATTGCTAATCACCATATTGTTCAACTGCCTAGAAATCACATTCCAAAGGGACTGGTTCCCCTAGAAATATTGTTTTATGGGAATGATTTGGTAGTAAATCTTAAAGGCCCAATTAAGGATGTTGATGTAGCTGAGTGCAACATTGGTACATAGGAGGATCCAACGTTTGTTAAGTTTTCAAGCATCTTGTCAAGGGAGTAGAGGGTTGAGTATGTTGAGTTATTAAAATAATTCACTGATGTGTTTTCCTTGACCTACAAAGACCTCATAACATATGACACCAACGTCATTGAGCATAAGATCCAACTGAAGGAGGAAGAAAAACCATTTAGGCAGAAATTAAGGAAAACAAATCCTATGCTGATGCCTATTATGGAAAGGGAGGTAAAAAAGTTGTTGAATGCCCAGATCATTGTCCATTTGAGATATTTTGAATGGGTGGCCAACTTGGTCCTATAAAGGAAGAAAAGTGGAGAAATTAGACTATGTGTCGATTTGATAAATTTGAATAGAAGCTCAAAGAAATACAATTATCCCTTGCTGAAAATGGAACACATATTACAAAGGGTAACTAGTGCACCAAGGATATCCACGATTGATTGATTTTCAGGATACAACCAAATGTTGGTCCTGTCTAAGGATAGAGAAAAAAAAACCTTCACCACTCTTTGGGGTACATTCATGTATGCCAAAATTCTCTTTGGGTTGATGAACACAGTAGAAACCTTCCAATGAGCCATGGAGATCGCCTTCATTGGAGAAAAGGATAAATTTGTGGTTATCTATCTAGATGAAATAACAGTCTTCTCCAGGTCCGATGAAGAACATTTGTCTCATCTGGAATTTTTTTTCCTAAAATGAAGAAAGTTTGGTCTCTCCCTAAATCCCAAGAAATCATTATTTTCTATGCAGGAAGGAAAATTATTGGGGCACATAGTATCAACTGAAGGCATTAGGATCGATCCCACTAGGGTAGAAGCTCTTCAAGCCTTATCGCTTCCCAGATACAAGAAAGAAGTTTAGTCCTTTATGGGTAAAATTAACTTCCTAAGAAGGTTTGTTTCAAACCTCGTTGAATTGGTGAAGCATATCACAACCATTCTCAGGAAGGGGAACGAAGTGAAATGGACTGTTGAGCCCAGAGAATCCTTCAATGAAAATAAGAATGCACTGAATGAGGCACCTGTGTTGATCAGTATTGATTATTCCAAGTATTTCTTGATCTTTTCCTTTTCTTCGTGTGATATAGTAGCATCCTTGTTGTTGCAGAAGAATCTTGAAGGGCTAGAACAACCTGTTTTGTTTTTCAGCAGAGCATTGAGGGATGCAGAGACCAGATATGACATCATGGAAAAGTAGGCCTATGCCTTAGTGAAAGCTCTCAAATCTTTTAGATTCTATGTTATGCATTCAAAAATCACTGCATATGTTCCTTCATCTTTTGTAAAGGACATTCTCACTCACCCTGACATAGATGGTAGAAGGAGAAAATGGATTGCCAAAATCCTCAAATTGGATCTGGAAATAAAACCCACCAAGATAATTAAAGGCCGAGGTTTAGACAAGTTGTTGGTTGAATCTAATTGTAAATATATGAGGGTTAAATTCATCAACACCTGCTCAAAAAACCATCGGGATGAAATGTTTGATAAAGGTCCTCGGGACAACCCTCCATTAGCAGGATGCACCTGGTACACAGATATTATATTTTTTTCTATAGAATTTGCGGCCTCTAGATGGTATGGGAAGGAGAAAGGACAGATATTTAAAGCTCAAAGAAATCATATATTACCTTATTGACTAGGTATTGTATTGGAAATACCCTCTAGGAGTGATTCTGAGATTTTTGGACCAATAGGAGGCCCAAAGGATTATGTTTGTTTTTCATAGAAGCCTATGTGGGGGGAATCATTTCTGTAAAACCACATCCTACAAAATACTCAGGGTTGGGTACTACTGGCCTACGTTGTTTATTGATTTTTGTGTGAAAGTCAGGGCTTGTATCAAATGTCATAAATTCTCTAGAAAGCAGTAATTCAAGTCCTTGCCACTTAAGCCTGTAGTAGCTCTAGGTCCCTTTTAGCAGTGGGGCCTAGATTTTATTGGAGAGATTCACCCTTCTTCAAGTGGTCAGCATAGAAGGATATTAATTGCAACAGATTATTTTACCAAGTAGATATAATCTATCGCCACAAGGAATGCTTCTCATAAGGTGATCATTGGTTTTCTGGAGGATATTATAATAAGTTTTGGTTGCACGACTAGAATCGTCACTGACAACACTGCATCCTTCAAAGATGAACCACTGATCAGGTTTTGTGAGCAATTCAGAATTGCACTAATTCACTCTAACCCCTATCATCCCCAAGGCAATGGATTAGTGGAATCCTCTAACAAAAGCCTGGTAAATATCATCAAAATATTTCTAGAGGATAACAAGAAATCATGGGATGAAAAGCTCAAATTTTCTCTGTTGGATGATAGAGTGACAACAAAAGATCCCTGGGTATTTCCCCTTTCCATCTCATATATGGGATTAAAGTAGTGTTTCCTTCTCAGCTCGCCCTATCTGTGGTGAAGTTCTTCCAATATTATCAAGAAGAGCATGATGACATGCTCAGGAGGATACATTAGTTGGTCGAGGTGAAACAAACCAGAGAGCAAGTGAAAGAAAAATCTTAGGACCATCAGTGAAGGATGAAGGAGGCTTTTGTTAGGAAAGAAATAAAACAGGATTTCCAACTGGAAGATGTAGTGCTCAAATGGGATGTGCCCAGATAGGCAAGGGAAAGGATGGAAAATTTGAAGCCCTTTTGATCGGCCCCTTCAAAATTTATGAAGTGTTTCCAAATAATACTTACAGGTTGTAGAATTTGGAGGGAGATGAGGTTTTTGGTGGTCCTATAAATGGGAACTTCCTGATTTTTTTTTTTTAAGCCACAGTCGACGTCCCATCATTATAAATGCCATCTTTGTTTTATGTTTATTTGTTTTAGTTTTAAATAGCAGACTCCATAACCCAAAGAAAGGCACTAGAGCTTCACGTTCTTGGCAACTCGCAGGGATTATGCCATCCCCCATGGAGCCTAGTTTTATCAAATAATCTTTCCAACAAATTAGGGGTTCATGGTTTCTACCTAAGTATGAAATTTTTTCCTGTATCTCTTCATTTTTAAGACATGATCGTCAGTTTTTCCTCTCGGCTTGTAGTTTTTCTTCTATTCGCCTTCATCTGAAGATGTCCTTGACAAACCTCTACATTTTATCAATGATTTAAAAATGAAGAAGACTTGTATTCTTGAAAATATTTGCAAGTTAAATTTTATGTGTTAAAATGAAAATGGTTCAACTTTGAAAAACAACTTTAATAGGATTTACTCATTCAAGATGCATAATAACAACAGCAAAATCAGTGAACAGAAAACACATAACATAGTGAATGATAAAGGAGTTCACCCCTCTCTTAGGTTACATCTCCTGGTCCAGCTTCCAATGGATCATTTGTATTATTTTCTCAAAGTGCTCAAAATTGTGCTTTATAATGCTCAAAATGCCAAATAGACTGCCCCAAGGGCTTCAGAACGTCCAAAAACCCCTAGCTGGGCTTTTTCAGCACCTTGTTTGGCCAAAAATTGAAGAAGATAGGCTTCCTGGAAGTCCCCCCTTCAAGCTTGATGTCTCTGCATCTACAAAATGCACCCTTGTTGGCTCAACCTAGCCCACATGCATATTTAAGCATAAAAACTTGGCACCGGGCACAACCGCGTGAACTGTGAAAACTGTAGGACAGTTACGAGTGCACCTAGCCCCTAACCGTCAAGGGCAAGGTCATGTGACCCATGTGACCATGCGTTTAAAAGTAAGGGCCATAACTGTTTGAACTAAATTCAAACCAACGCATACCCGCGCGCGTGTCAATGGTCATATAGCAACAAATATGTGACAACATGCTATATTAAAAGGGCCATTTTAAAACACATATGTGTTCATGTGGTCATATTACAATATAACACACAACCAGGGATTAATTTTGAATGTGCACGTAAGGTTTTAGACTATGGCCATATTACAATATAACATAACCATGGGCCGGGGCTAGGCCCCGTCCCAACCCCCCACCCCAACATACAACATTTCAATTCAAATAAAATCCACACCATATAGTGTTAAGAAACACTATGGTGGCACGTTGGTTAGTGGTCTTTGCCAAATCTTTTCACGCGGGTGGAGGTCACGAGGTCGAATCCGGTGGACTCCAAATAAATTTTAAACCAATAAATAGGGGACATGTGGCAGCCATTGATTGGGCCATGTGTTTCCATTCCATTCGCTGCAAACAAGCCATGTCACCTACCAACTGTGAAAATAGTTTCCTTCCATGTTAGCATCCGTACGGACTGTACGAACTGTACAGTCAGCACCCCTCTTTCCTATGTTTGTCATTTTGAATAGAATGCAATATCTCTCACTCCTTAGATTCATTTGAACCCAAAAAAGTTGCGTTGGGTTCATAACAGCGAGGCCTACGCTCCTATTCGATTTGAAGCAATTCGGAGCACTTTGAATTTTTGAGCAAAATTTGATCCACTAATCACACCTCCCCATTGGAAATCTTTTGGACCCCCAAAAGACTATTTTTAGTCTATATGAAGATGAGGGTATATATCACTCACCTTTCCAACCTCAATCCACTTGGCTTTTCCTATATTTGTAACTTTAAGACCAACTCGAAGATACTCCACATTTCCTCATTTTGAAGTTCGCATTCTCTTGTCAAGGATGGTGTCTTCATGCAGTTCTGTAAGATATTCTGGGGAAAAATCATATATAGAAGGAATCTAAACATGCTCTCCTTGATTATCAATCAAAGGAGGCTCATACAATTTCAAATTCTCAACATTAACAACTGCATACATTTGCATATAAGGAGGCAAATCTAAACAAAAGGCATTGTTACCAATCTTGTCGATAATTTTGAAAGGACCATATCGAATCAGTTTCAATTTTTTACCTTCTCATTTAAGCCTCTCCTTACTGATGTAAAGCCAAACTTCATCTCCAACTTGGAAATTGTGATCAACACGATGCTTTTCATGTCTCGTCTTGTACTTGGCTTGACTCTTTTCCAACTGCTCTTGCACCATTTGATGTATCGAATGAATTTGTTCAATGAACTTTTTTTCCCTATCAATGTCATATTGACCATCAATAGAAATATCCTTCACAAAGATAAAATCTAAAGGCGATTTGGGCAAATAGCCAAAAAATGCTTCAAATGGCGACTTTTGAGTTGAAGAGTGCTTAGCTCGATTATAAGCATGCTGAATGTAGTGTAAATGCTCATCCCAAAGTTTAGGATGCTTGCTGCAATAAGAACAAAGAAGATGCACCACTTCTGTTTGACCATCTGTTTGTGAATGAAAAGTTGTGCTCTTTTTTAGTTTAGTGTCCATGAGTGCCCATAAACGCGACCAAAAACTTCCAACAAATTGAGAATCCCGATCAGAAATAATGGATTTAGGATATCCAAAATGCACCCAAACATTTTGAAAAAACATTTGTGCCATTTGTTCATCTGTAACCTGCTTCGTACAAGGCATCAAAATACACATTTTTCTCAATCGATCAACCACAACATAAAGATAATCATGATTTCGTCTAGACATAGGTAGACCTCCTATAAAGTCCATGGAAATACCTTCCCAAGGACGAGAAGGAACCAGAAGTGGATTTTACAAACCCAACTTTCGATTTCTAAGTTTAGTTGTGGCACATAACAAACATTCTTGAACATATCTTGAAACACTTTCATTCATTTTAGGCTAGTACCAGTTTCTTAGCAAATTAGCCACTGTCTTGCCTACACCAAAATGACCAGCAATAAGAGAAAAATGGGCTTCTCTTATGATGTTGATTCTTTCTCCCTGTGGAATACATAGCTTGCCAAGATGATACAAAAGATTATGATGCACATGGTAATCCAATTCCTCAACATGGTTAGAATGACACAAAGTTTCATACACTTCTTTAAAATCAGTATCCAAAGCATATTTCTCAACATAACTTTCATGCATGATAGGACTATGCTTAAGAATAATGGAAGCACTAATAATAGGCCTTGAAAGCATATCAACGACTTTGTTATAAATTCCCTTCTTATACATGATGACCAAGTGGAACTGTTGAAGAAAACCCATCCATCTGAAGTGCCTAACTTGTTGTAGCTTTGTTTTTTATTGTAAATATTGCAGTGGTTGATGATCGGTGTGAACAATGGTTTCTTTCCCCAACAAATAATGTTTCCATTTTTTCACACTTTGTACCAATGCATAAAACTCCTTATCATAAGTAGGATAGTTAATCATGGCACCATTAAAAGTTTCAGAATGAAAACAAATGGGCTTACCATGCTATAGAAAAACTGCTCCCATTGCATAATTTCTTGCATCTGTTCGTATTTCAAAAGTTTGTCTTAAATTTGGAAGTGAAAGAACTGGTGCTGAACTGATCTTCTCTTTCAAAGTATCAAAATCCTTTTGTTGCCTTCCTACCCATTGAAAAACTTGCTTGACACTTGTCACTGCATGTAATGGAGCTGCAATGGAAGAAAAGTTAGCAATAAACTTCCTCCAATATTGGGTTTCTCCCAAAAGGCTTCTTACCTCTGTCACATTGCTGGGCTTGGGCCATTCCAATATGAATTTGACCTTGGAGGGATCAATTTTTAATTCACCTCCACCAACAATATGCCCTAAGTAAATAAGTGAAGTCTTTCCAAATTCACATTTGGACATCTNCTTCTCCTTTAAGCCTCTCCTTACTGATGTAAAGCCAAACTTCATCTCCAACTTGGAAATTGTGATCAACACGATGCTTGTCATGTCTCGTCTTGTACTTGGCTTGACTCTTTTCCAACTGCTCTTGCACCATTTGATGTATCCACTGAATTTGTTCAATGAACTTTTTTTCCCTATCAATGTCATATTGACCATCAATAGAAATATCCTTCACAAAGATAAAATCTAAAGGCGATTTGGGCAAATAGCCAAAAAATGCTTCAAATGGCGACTTTTGAGTTGAAGAGTGCTTAGCTCGATTATAAGCATGCTGAATGTAGTGTAAATGCTCATCCCAAAGTTTAGGATGCTTGCTACAATAAGCACAAAGAAGATGCACCACTGTTTGATTTACCACTTATGTTTGACCATCTGTTTGCGAATGAAAAGTTGTGCTCTTTTTTAGTTTAGTGTCCATGAGTGCCCATAAACGCGACCAAAAACTTCCAACAAATTGAGAATCCCGATCATAAATAATGGGTTTAGGATATCCAAAATGCACCCAAACATTTTGAAAAAACATTTGTGCCATTTGTTCATCTGTAACCTGCTTCGTACAAGGCATCAAAATACACATTTTTCTAAATCGATCAACCACAACATAAAGATAATCATGATTTTGTCTAGACATAGGTAGACCTCCTATAAAGTCCATGGAAATACCCTCCCAAGGACGAGAAGGAACCGGAAGTGGATTATACAAACCCAACTTTCGATTTCTAGGTTTAGTTGTGCCACATAACAAAAATCCTTGAACATATCTTGAAACACTTTCATTCATTTTAGGCTAGTACCAGTTTCTTAGCAAATTAGCCACTGTCTTGCCTACACCAAAATGACCAGCAATAAGGGAAAAATGGGCTTCTCTTATGATGTTGATTCTTTCTCCCTGTGGAATACATAGCTTGCCAAGATGATACAAAATATTATGATGCAAATGGTAATCCAATTCCTCAACATGGTTAGAATGACACAAAGTTTCATACACTTCTTTAAAATCAGTATCCAAAGCATATTGCTCAACATAACTTTCATGCATGATAGGACTATGCTTAAGAATAACGGAAGCACTAATAATAGGCCTTGAAAGCATATCAACAACTTTGTTATAAATTCCCTTCTTATACCTGATGACCAAGTGGAACTGTTGAAGAAAACCCATCCATCTGAAGTGCCTAACTTGTTGTAGCTTTGTTTTTTATTGTAAATATTGCAGTGGTTGATGATCAGTGTGAACAATGGTTTCTTTCCCCAACAAATAATGTTTCCATTTTTTCACACTTTGTACCAATGCATACAACTCCTTATCATAAGTAGGATAGTTAATCATGGCACCATTAAAAGTTTCATAATGAAAACAAATGGGCTTACCATGCTATAGCAAAACTGCTCCCATTGCATAATTGCTTGCATCTGTTCGTATTTCAAAAGTTTGTCTTAAATTTGGAAGTGCAAGAACTGGTGCTGAACTGATCTTCTCTTTCAAAGTATCAAAATCCTTTTGTTGCCTTCCTACCCATTGAAAAACTTGCTTGACACTTGTCACTGCATGTAATGGAGCTGCAATGGAAGAAAAGTTAGCAATAAACTTCCTACAATATTGGGTTTCTCCCAAAAAGCTTCTTACCTCTGTCACATTGCTGGGCTTGGGCCATTCCAATATGAATTTGACCTTGGAGGGATCAATTTTTAATTCACCTCCACCAACAATATGCCCTAAGTAAATAAGTGAAGTCTTTCCAAATTCACATTTGGACATCTTCAAAAACAACTTTTCCTTTCTCAAAACTTCCAAAACTTGTTTCACATGTTTAACATGCTCTTCATGAGATTTGCTAAAGATAAAAATATCATCCAAGTAGAAAATAACACAATCATCAAGAAAAGGCCTTAAGACATCATTCATAACTCTCATGAAAGTAGTAGGTGCATTGCAAAGTCCAAAAGGCATTACCATCCATTCAAACAAACCTTGCTTAGTTTTAAAAGTTGTCTTCCATGTGTCTCCCTCAACAATCCTGATCTGATGATATTCGCTTCTCAAATATAACTTAGTAAAATATTTAGCATCTTTAAATTGATCAAGCAAATCATCGATTCTAGGAAGAGGATAACGATTCTTTACTGTAATTTTGTTCAAAGCCCTAAAATCAACACACATACACCATGTACCATCTTTCTTAGGTACTAAGACAATTGGAGATCCACATGGCGATGAACTTGGTACAATAACCCATTTGTAGAGCAAATCTTGGATTTGTTTTTTAATTTCAGTATTTTCCATGACTGACATTCTGTAAATACCAATATTTGGAAGAGGACAATCTTGCTGCAATTGAATTTCATGTTGGATATCCCTTTTTGGAGGTAATCCCTTTGGTTCTTTAAAAATTTCATCATATTGATTAAAAACCTCATATAGATCAGATTTCAATTTTGTATCACAACCTTGAAATACTTTGTTTTCAATATCATCTTTGGGTTTAATCATTAAGAGAAAAACATTATTGCTAGCATTGACTAATCTCTTCATTTGTTCCACATTTACAAGTGATAAATTCATCTTCTTTGTATGAGCTCTAACAATGTACTCAACTCCATTCTTAAACAAATGATACTTATTCTCATGATGATGAAAAATAGCTTTCCTATCGTATAAATATGGGCTTCCCAACACAATACCACAGATATCCAATGGAATAACATCAAGCTCTGCCTCATCAATGAAATGTGCAGTGATAGCAAACCTAAGTTTACACCTTCTTGTTACTTGTAATTTAGCATTATCACATATCCAACCAAGAGGGTATGGCTTAGGATGTGGAATTGTTTCCAACTTTAGTTTCTTAACAGTATCTTCAGATATAAGGTTTGCTTGAGATCCAGTATCAAATAGAGTATCTATCTTAGTATGCTTTGAAACAACCCTTATGTGAAAAAGCTCAATTCTCTCTTTTTCTTGTCGAGTTACATTGAGATTATTTGAAGAACTAGTACTTGCAATAGAACCATTACCTTGATAACCAATGGTTGTGATCTTCGTTTCATCACCCGAATCAGAACCTAAATCATGTTGTATGTTTGCAACAGTCTTTGACTTCTCTTTGTTGCCAAACTTTTTGGGTTTTCTTCCAGGATGAAGTTTCCAACAATGGTCTTCATCATAGTCATGTTTTGAACAATGTTTGCATGTGAATTTTTCTCCCTCTTTCTTTAAAACAAAATTCTTTTTTCCATTGGCCTTGAACTTCCTCTTTCCTTTGTTTCCATGGCTGAAAGGCTTCTTGTTACCCTCATGAGTTTTGTTCCTTCCTCTTTCTTCCAAATGAGTGGCCTGAACACAAACTTCATCTAGATTTAAAGGATTAAACATGAGTATAGTATGTCTCAAATAACTATGTAAAGCTCCAATGTATTTGAGTAAAGTTTATTGAGAAGACAAATCTACTCCCAAAACCAAAGCTCTTCTCCTAAATTCTTGAATAAATCTTTGCACATTCTGTCCTTTTGCTTGTATAAAATTTTGCCAATCCATAGTAGCCTTTTACATATATGCTAATGGGTAAAATTGTCTTTTAATTGCAACAATAAAATCATTCCAAGAGGTTAAAATTTTACCATGTTTCTTCATGTCCTCCTGAGTCTTGGATTCCCACCAAATGAGTGTTGCACTTTCCAATCTTAAAGAAGCAAGATGAATCTTAGTTTCATCATCTTGAATTTTTTGTATCCTACAATATACCTCAATCTGTCGAATCTAATTATCTAATTTCTCAACATTAACTTCTCTATTGTACATTGGCAATTTGAATTTAATATCAAGTTTTAATGAAGGAATTTTTGAAGGAGTTTTACCATGTCCCTTTGGAGAGTTTGGAAGAGGTATTGAATTAGTAGTAGAGGAAGAAGAAGAAGAAGATGTAGGAGAGGGTGGTGGAGAAGCACCATTCCATCCATTTCTAATTGGAGTTTTATCATCACTGTCTCCCTTATGCTTGAAGGGTTGGAGCCTTCACCTTGAAACCTTGTATTCCTTTCCATAAATATCTTCATCATCTCTCTCATTTCCATGACAGCCTTTTTGAGATCTTCATCTTCTACAGGAACATGTTCATGACTCTCTTCATGAGCCATACTTGGTGAATGCCTCCTTGAAACTTGCGGTGATGATATAAGATTCCTCCTTGAAGGATGAGAACTTGGCTCTACAAGTTGACCTTCTCCTCTTGTGAGTTTCAAACTTGTGAGCATCAGAAAACAAAACACTTGCAAATAATCAAGTTTTGAAAAACCTATGCTCTGATACCAACTTGATCTAAAAATGAAGAAGACTTGTATTCTTGAAAATATTTGCAAGTTAAGTTTTATGTGTTAAAATGAAAATGGATCAACTTTGAAACACAAATTTAATAGGATTTACTCATTCAAGATGCATAATACCAACAGAAAAATCAATGAGTAGAAAACACATAACACAACAAATGATAAATCAGTTCATCCCTCTCTTGGGTTACATCTCCTGGTCCAGCTTCCAATGGATCATTTGTATTATTTTCTCAAAGTGCTCAAAATTGTGCTTTACAATGCTCAAAATGCCAAATAGACTGCTCCAATGGCTTCAAAACATCCAAAAAACCCTAGCTGGGCTTTTTTGGCACCTTGTTTGGCCAAAAATTGAAGAAGATAGGCTTCCTGGAAGTTCCCCCTTCAAGCTTGTTGTCTCTGCATCTACAAAACGCACCCTTGTTGGCTCAACCTAGTCCACATGCATATTTAAGCATAAAAATGTGGCACCGAGCACAACCACGTGAACTGTGAAAACTGTAGGATGGTTTTGGGTGCACCTAGCCCCTAATCGTCAAGGGCAAGGTCATATGACCCATGTGACCGAACGTTTAAAAGTAAGGGCCATAACTGTTTGAACCAAATTCAAACCAACGCATACTCGCGCGTGCGTCAATGGTCATATAGCAATAAATATGTGATCATGGGCTATATTAAAAGGGACATGTTAAAACACATATGTGTGCCTATGGTCATATTACAATATAACATATGACCGGGGTTTAGTTTGAATGTGCGTGTAAGGTTTTAGACCATGGCCATATTACAATATAACATAACCACGGGTTGGGGCTAGGCCCCGGCCCGACCCCCCGCCCAAACATACAACATTTCAATTCAAATAAAATCTGTACCATATAGTGTGAAGAAACACTATGGTGGTGTGTTGGTTGGTGGTCTTTGCCAAATCTTTGCAGGCGGGTGGAGGTCACGCGGTCGAATCCGATGCACTCCAAATAATTTTTAAACCAATAAGTAGGGGACACATGGCAGCCATTGATTGGGCCATGTGTTGCCATTCCATTCGCTGAAATAAGCCATGTCACCTACCAATTGTGCAAATAGCTACATGCCATGTGTCATATGACCTACCACGTTAGAGTCTGTATGGACTGTATGGACTGTACAGTCAGCACCCCTTTTTTCCCTGTTTGTCATTTTGAACAAAACTCGATATCTATCCCTCCCAAAATCCATTTGAACCCAAATTAGTTGCGTTGGGTTTGTAATAATGAGGCCTACTCTCCGGTTCGATTTGAAGCGATTCCAAGCACTTTGAATTTTTGAGCAAAATTTGATCCCCTGATCACTCACCAAAGTCTTCCCCCTACTCA
>ML839337.1:0-42443 GCA_009831015.1 Picea engelmannii | reverse complement strand
ATATATATATATATATATATATATAATTTTATTATAAACAAGTGCAAAGATGACGAGGATGAGGAAGAGCAAGTAAGGAATGGCCAATTATGAAAACTAGTCAGACGTGTTTCAAAATAGGGTTATGGAGGATTCTAGAGCCCACTTGTCCAGGAACCCACAATAAAAAAAGTGGCTAAGTATGGAATATGGAAACGATCGATCGGACTTGTTTTCGCTAATATATTGAAATTTTTATTAGATATCCCATTACATGGCAAGATCTTTTCTACATGTATATCGTGGAATTCCAGGTGTCGTTTGTAGGTTACGAAACAATGCAAGGGAAATCTTGAACCCACTTGTCTGAGAAGCCACAAGAGAAAAAAGTCAGTAAGTCTGGAATTGTAACGTTCCTCCTCGTTACGATGACAAACCTCATATAACAAGTGCAAAAAAATATTTTTTTGCTTTTAAAAGTGTGTACGCACATGTACAATGGAAACAAACACATTCGACTCTGTGTCACCACCCAATCACGAACAAGATGCAAACCACAACGAAGACAACAAGATGACATAAGACGCACAACAAGTAACTTCATGCATTTAATGACGATCAAGCGACAATAAGTAAGACTAACTACCCGCCCGTCCTACCCTACAATGGTTAGGACCTCCAAGACACATAAGCAACGCTCAAGCCCAGGTTCCCATCAATTTTAACCATTTAAGGTCTTAGGGTTGACGACTGTTCTGAGGAACATGGAGGTGTCTACATCCCACCCGACACAAGTAGACCAAGCACACAAAAGATTTACCAACCAAGTACAACATTATTTAAATGAACAACAACCCTCATTTACTAAATCAGAATATTTTATTGTACTTAATTCAAGGACATTCCACCATATATGTTTATCAATAACAATAAAAATTACAATAACGCTACCATGAAATAATAAACACATTACATTTATATCACATTAACTTTGCAAAAATAACAATCACCTTACATCTTATGTGTTATCCATAACAATAAAACTACAATATCATTGCCATAAAATGACAACAACATTTCATTTTAAGTTACAATAACTTTGCAAGAATAACAATCACATTACAAGACAATGATAATTAATAAAACCAGTAAGGAAATTAACACAGCTTATTCCAACCTCCACTACGAGCCCTGCAATGCATGTCTAAAGCGCATAATATCATAAGGTACAATCTAAATCCACCTTAAAACAATTTCCTTTGTGAATTTTAATTTTTCAAGAGTCATCATAGTTCCATCTAAATCGATTTACCTTAAAATGTTATTGTTGTTATAAATATTCTAATTTAAGTCACTAACTAATAATCATGGGGAATATATACAGCAATGTCCGAGGAATTAAATCATGTATATCTTAACAAACTTTACACACAAATTCCTCATCCCACTGGTAAGGATAATAGTAACAATGATATTAATAATTGTTATTATTATCATTATTAATAAAGAGAACACTTCATCAATCTAATTATAATAATCATTTTTAAAATCTTAAACTATTTCATAATCATGCAAATATATCTAAAAAGGTTCTACAATATTCATACCCTTCATCCAATAATAATGAAACTATACACTTGATAGATCATGTGCATTTTCGATGCCCCATATAACATGCTAGAATAAATTAAAAGTTAAAACAAAAGATAACGGTGGAATAACAATATTAAGATCTATCCAAATACAATTTATAGAGAAAAAGGGTGAAAACATACGAGACAATGGATATCTTATCGGCCTATCTTTGGTATTAATAAATAATTGAGGGTTGAGGCAAGGGATAAAAGTTTTACTACACCTATAAATATCCAAAAGGGATAAAGGTAAAAGGAAGCAGCAAGAATAACAAAGGATAGCTGTCATCGTAAACCAAAATATAAAGCTGGGAATTTACCCTATATGAAGGAGTTGAAACATTGTTAATGCATAATCAAAAGAAAACGGTGTCACCATAAGGATGGGATTGTTGTCAAGTAAAATTTATTTAAAATCCTTGTAGGTACACCAATGCATACAATTAGAAACAATCCAAAAAATAAGGATGAAACATTGTGCCTATAATTAAGAGACAATCCAGAAATTAGATAAATCGTTGTGCATATGTTATGAGACAATCCATAAATCAATGACAGTTTAAGGAGGGAGAACTTTGTTTGTCAGGGACGAAGGTTGCTAGAGACAAATTTACAGAACAATACAAAACAAAAATGCCCGACACCCATTGCAAAATGAATTCTCTGAACTAATTTTACAAAAACGGAATTGCCAATACACTCATTGCCAGAACGCATTCTCAGAACTAAATTTTACAAAATGAAAATGCCAATACACTCATTGCCAGAACGAATTCTCAAAACAAATTTTACAAAACGAAAATGCCAATACACTCATTGCTAGAAGGAATTCTCATAACTAAATTTTACAAAACGGAATGCCAATACACTCATTGTTAGAACGTATTCTCATAACTAATTTTACAAAACGAAAATGCCAATACACTCATTGCCAGAACGAATTCTTAGAACTAAATTTTACAAAAACGGAAATGCCAATACACTCATTGCCAGAATGAATTCTCAGAACAAATTTTACAAAACGAAAATGCCAATACACTCATTGCCAGAACGAATTCTCAAAGTTAAATTTTACAAAAATAAAATGCCAATACACTCATTGCAAGAACGAATTCTCAGAATTAAATTTTACAAAAATGAAATGCCAATACACTCATCGAAAGAACGAATTCTTAGAACTAATTTAGAACTAATTTTACAAAAACGGAATGCCAATACACTCATTGCAAGAATGAATTCTCAGAATTAATTTTACAAAACGAAAATGCCAATACACCCATTGCAGAATGAATTCTCTGAACTAATTTTACTAAAAACGAAAATGCCAATACACCTACTGCCGGAACGAATTCTCAAAACTAAATTTTACAAAATGAAAATGCTCATACACCCATTGCTAGAACGAATTCAAATTTAAAAACGCCCATAGCCATATTTAAAAACGCCCCCAGTCAGATATAAACGCCCACAGTCATATATAAATGCCTACATTAAAACAAAACTCCCACAGTCATATATAAAAACATCCACCATAATTTATAAATGCCTACAGCAATACAAAATGCCCACAGAAATATATAAACACCCACATTATTACAAAACGCCCATAGCCATATTTAAGAACGCCCACAGTCAGATATAAATGCCCAGAGTCATTTATAAACACCTAAAGAATACCAATAAGAAATTGCAACCAATAGTAAGAGAATGCCAGAGCCAAGGATAACTCATCGAAAGGATTGTGGGGTTATAACAGTCTAGGCACAGAAAACAACAAGAAGGAAATAGGATGATCCAAAATTCAACACATCAATCATCATCATAAGGATTCATATACAACTTTAAACAATTTTCCTTTTATTCTTAAACAAACAAATGCACTTGCGTACCTGTGACCGACGACGAATAACCCGAAGACGTTATCCCGCACTTGAGCTCTGTGCCGCTCCCGCTCGTTGACTGCCAAGACCTCACCGATACCTCTCAGCCAACGCTAGGGGTACTCTACTTCCCCCTTAGTCCCCGAGCCACAAAGTGACCACACACTATCCATATGGTACGTCTAGCTCCCAGCTCGCCTCGCAAGGCCGAGCTACTACTCCTATCCGAGCTGGGAAATCCCAACTCCCCACAAGTAATCGGTCAAGTCGCAAATCCGGTAGTGTAATGTTATGCTAACAACCGATCCCCCTTTTTTCCTTCTCATCTCTCTCTTTTATAGAATTTTAGAACTTCCCAACTTTTTTTTTCTCATTAAATTTTAAGTTTTCATAAAAATCTTCCATAAATTCTCCTTCGCACAAGTGTCATTCATCCCCCATTTTCCTCCAATAATTATTTTTTTTAAATTAATAATGGTCTCATTTCCCTGACCCACCTAGATTTTCTCCTAAATTTACTCCTAGGTGTTCCTAGATTCCCTTACAGGTTTTAAATACTTTCCCTAAAATGAAAATGCTAAGTCAATTCAAAATAGAAGGTTCTTAATTGCAGATTCTTTACTATGCTGACCTCGCTTTTTACCATAAGTTTGCCTCTTTTCCTTATTATGTTTCCCCCATTCCTTAGTTTCCTAAATTTTATTATTCCCTTCTTTCCCCTTTTTATTAGAGCCAAAATCACAGTTGCGCTATTTACTCTTTTCCTTTTATTATTAATTTAATATATTTTTACACTTTCACAAGTTAAATAATTTATTTCTTCTTTACCTTTGATATCCACGGATTTTAATTAAGTTCTTACTCTCCTCATTTTACCCCAAAATTTATGAAGTCCACAACTATTACTTAAGTGGTTTTTTGTTTAAAATTTATTATTTTATTTTTATAAGGTATTTTTCTTAAGGGTAGACAAAATTTTACCCCTAGCGAAGTTGTAGACTTTGGACTTAGATTCTGAACTAGGCGACATTTTAGTTAGGGAAGTTGTATTTTTTTAATTTATTAATGAGATATTAGTCTTAGGCCATCTAGGTTCGTTCCTTTAATATCATCAATGAAACGTACCCTTCAGGACGCACTATGTGCTCCAAGGGTGCCACTCACCTCTAGTGTTTCTTTTGCACGACGTGCCCTTCAGGACGCACCACGTGCTCCAAGGGTGCCACTCGCCTCTTGTGTTTATTTTGCGCGACGTGCTCTTCAGGATGCACCACATGCTCCAAGGGTGCCACCCGCCTCTTGATTGATTGGTAGACATCAATAACCCCTGGAGTCAACACTTCGCCCGCTAAACTTGTGGCAGACTAAGGGCTTCTAAGGAATAAGGCCCCCGCCTTATTACACACCCCTAAGAATCATTGCGAGCGACTGTCGCAGTCTGCTCTCACGACATCGTGGGTCCTCTCGAACTAGGTAATCATTAACCTACAATTCGAGCCACGGCGAGAGTGCTAGTAGGCTGTGGCAGGGCTGTTGTCCACCCCTCTCCCTCAACCTCTTTGGTAGTCGTGTGTGTGGCCCCTTTACTCCATATGTGAGTCTGGTCGGCAAGCTATCATCAACCTGCATCATAATCATGTCAAAACATGTACAAATCATATCATCTAATCAAACGTACTAAAATCATAGTAAAACCATCATACCCCAATAGCGCACTCTCTGACTCAATCCCGAGTCCAAGGGGTTCCGTCGATGCCTCTGCATCCTCAAGGTCCAAAACCTTGCACACTCAGTAAAACTGAGTCAATAGCACATGTCTATGCCAATGCAGTAAAACATCATGTCATATATCATAATGCATCATAATCAAGGACAAATGTTTTAATATCATAATAGTCTGGATCACTTGCGAGCAAGTGTCCTCAAAGAATAAGTTTTCTCAGTGCTTCAGAGCGAGATGTTACATACACCCCCTCTTGGTCTAAACTTCGTCCCGAAGTTTCATAGTATAAGTGCCGAAATAAGTGTATCACAGTATCATAAGTCTATCTATCAAACAAAAATGGAAACTACTGGCACATATCATATACGTCCTCCCAGGTCGTCGAGTGTGGACTATAATTGTCCCACTGGACCTTGACCTAATCTACCATTTGACGTCGTACCTGTCGAACGCAATGATCTAAGATGCAGACTGGATCATCCATGATAACTCCCTCATCCGATACCTGCAAGGAACTCAGGTCAATCAAATGTGTAGGATCACTAATATAATGTCTCAAAACAGATACATGAAAAACATCGTGCATATGCCTCAAAGAATCAGGCAAGGCTAGTCGATAGGCCACAGGCCCCTTTCTCTCCATAATCTCGAAAGGTCCCATGAACCTAGGAGAGATTTTATCTCCCTTCCCAAACTTAATCTAACTCTTATGCGGTTTAACCCGCAAGAAGACTCGATCGCTGACCTCGTAACTACGGTCGACTCGATGCGCATCAACATAACTCTTTTGTCGATCCTGCGCTTCTTTAATCCTTTGTCTTATGGTTTGCATTTTCTCTTCCATTTCTTGGATCGCTTCTAGTCCCACTAGGACTCTATCCTCAAGACGATCCCAACTCAAGGGCGTCCGACATGGTCACTCGTAAAGAAACTCAAAGGGTGCCATTTTAATGGTGCTCTGGTAACTGTTGTTGTAAGTGAACTCTACTAGAGGCAAGAATTCTTCCCAATGCTTTTGTTGGTCCATTACATACATGTGAAACATGTCCTCCAAGGTTTCGTTCATTCATTTGGTCTGACCGTCAATCTCCAGGTGATATGCAGTACTAAAGTTAAGTTGGGTTCCCAAGGCCTCTTGGAAACTCGTCCAAAATCGTCCAGTAAACACAGATCCTCGATCGGATATAATCTTCTTAGGCATGCCATGCAACCTCACAATCTCACTAATGAAAACTCTAACTATGTCAAGTGCCTGATACATTGTATGCATAGGAATAAAGTGAGCACTCTTCGTCAGAGTGTCTACTACTACAAAAATTGAGTCATGTCTCCTGGCTGTCAGTGGCAATCCAACAATAAAATCCATCGAAATAACCTTACATTTCGATTCCGAAATGACATGTGGTTGAAGTAATCCTACTGGGTGTCTGTGTCCAGCCTTTACCTACTGACACTCAAGACATCTGGCCACATAGTTGACTATGTTAGCCTTCATTCCCTTCTAGAAGAATAAGGGTTTAAGGTCTTCCCTCATCTTCGTGACTCCCAGGTGAGCCATGTAAACTGCTCGCTGAGCCTCACTCAGGATCAACATCCTCAACTCATCATTTGGTAGTACGTAAATCTAACTTTTAAACCTCAATAACCCATTTCCATCAAATGAAAATCCCTCATATCGTGGTACCATCATTGTGTTGTGTCCGATAAAACCCTCGACCTCTTTGTACCAGTCGTCGTCACGCTGTAAAGTTAGAATATTTTCACGTAGATCCATCTGAAGAGGCAACACTGAAAAGATGCATGGCCTCTGACTCAAAGCATCTTCTGCTCGGTTCACTATTCCCTTTATGTAAGTAATCTCAAAGTCATACTCGCTAAGCAATTCCGACCAACGTCGTTGTCGCACATTCAGGTTGCTTTGCATAAAAATGTGTTGTAGTCCACAATGGTTAGTCTTTAATTAAAATTTTCATCCAACAAGGTAGTGTCTCCAAACCTTCAAGGCAAATACGATGGCTAATAACTCCAAATCATGCGTCGCGTAGTTCTCCTCATGCCTTCTCAGTTTCCTCGAAATGTAAGCAATCATTCATCCGTCTAGCATCAAGACTCCGTCTAAACCTTCCTTGGATGCATTTGTGCATACCAAGAAGTCCGCGTCCATGTCAAGGACCTTTAGTATCAATGTTGTCATCAACAACTCCTTAAGCCTCTGAAATTATTCAACACATTTCTCGGTCCAAACAAACTTCTTGTTTTTATTCTGCAATTCCGTGATCGGATTTTCTATCTTCAAAACTCCCTCGACAAACCGTCAATAGTATCCTGCTAAACCCATAAAACTACGCACTTCTGTGACATTTGTCAACGCAGGCCATTCCATAATAGCCTCGACCTTGGCTAGTTCCATGGTGATACCTTCGTCGGAGATGACATTCCCTAAGTAGTGAATCCTCGATTGATAAAAAAAGCATTTGGACAACTTCCCATACAATTTTTGCTCTCGCAGACACTATAGTACCAAGCACAAATGCTCGTCATGCTCCTCCGTCGTACGAGAGTAAATCAAAATATCGTCTATGAACACTTGGATAACTTGTCCAAGTACTTGCGGAACACCCCGTTCATCAAACTCATAAATACTCCTGGGGTGTTTGTCAGTCCAAATGGTAAAATAGTAAACTCGTAATGTCCAAACCTCGTCTTAAAGGTGGTCTTAGGTACGTCATCCTCCTTGATCCGCAACTAGTGATACCCTGATTGCAAATCGATCTTGGAGAACACCGTCTCACCCTTCATTTGATCGAACAGATCATTAATTCTCGGCAAGAGATACTGATTCTTGATTGTAGCCTTGTTCAGTTGACGGTAGTCAATGCAAAGCCTCCACGATCCATCCTTCTTTCATATGAAAATAAGAGGTGCACCCCATAGTGACACACTAGGATGTATCAGTCCTAGGTATAACAACTCCTTCAGTTGCATTTTTAACTCTTGTAACTCTGGGGTTGACATCCGATAAGGCGTTCTTGCTATTGGTTCATTCCCCGGTTTTAGGTCTATGGTAAACCCCAATTCTCTCTATGGTGGCATCCTTGGTAACTCCTCTGGAAACAGGTCCTCAAACTCTCTCACCACCGGAAGGTGCTCAATACCTTATGCTACTCCCTTTTCATTTAACGCAAGGATCGCATAAAGCTTTCACCCCTTGTGCATACTCTTCTGCAACTGTAAGGAAGAGATGAACCTTAGCGAAACTCACTGGTTTTGTCCTACAATCACACGTCTCTGTCCCTCATCATCGATCAAGCTCAATCGTTTCATCTTATAGTTGAGTATCGCCTCATGCGATTCCAACCAATCCATACCAATCACGACATCATAAGATCCTAATATTGTGACGTACAAGTTGGCCCTCGTGACAAACTCTCCCATTTTAAGGGCACAGCCTATAACCTTTCCTCCAACCTTCTGTTTGGCTCCCAAAGCCATCTCTACAAAGCTAAACTCGTCTTGTTCGTCTGCCTTTACGTTAATCCTTTTTAGCGCTGCACCAGAAATGAAACTCTCGGTAGCCCTGGGATCAATAAAAATACTAAGGGTCTGGTCAGCGACGATACCTATCGTCTCAAGCACAGTCGATTGGTTCTTTTCATGGAAGTTATTCACCACTGCATGAATCTGATGGGCCTTGCCCATGTCTCCCACTGTAGTGGGTCCGACTGATCTAGACGCTTTGGTCCTCTCTGCAGGACAGTCGCGCTGGTAGTGTGGCTCCCCACACGTCCAACACCCCTTCTTCGGCCTAGTAGTCCTAGTACCTGAAGTAGAAGATGACGACCCACTGGCCTAGAAACCTGGTCTCTTCTGCTGAAGAGGCCGAAACTACTACTGTTGTTGGCGACGCTGCTGCTGATGCTATGGTCCCCAATAAGGCATCCGTTGTTGAGGCAGTGGTCGCCGAGGTGTGGTGAAAGTGGATCCCCTATGGAAGCCACGATATCCCGGCGTATGTCTCACTGGTGTCTAGTGCTGCCGTGTTCCAGATGAAACCTTCCCTGCTGGTCTCGCTGGAGTCTTGGTCTGACCCCCACTAATAAGCTCCTCTGCTGCTGTGAGGGCCTTCTGGACAACATCATGCAAGGTTTGAGGCATCAAAATTCTAACCTTTGCACGCAGGTTGTCGTTAAGGCCAAACACGAACCTGTTGACCTTAAGTTTCTCTGTGTTAAGATGCAGAGCATACCGGAGTAGCTCCATAAAACGTGCCTCATACTCGAGCACTGTACGACCTCCCTGTCGTAAGACATTGAACTCATTGAGCTAACACTCAATGAATTCCTCTGAAAGGTACCTCTCTCAGAATCGTTTCTCGAACAGTTCCCATGACACATCTTCTACGGCCATGTTCAATTGCGGTAGGAGCATCTTCCACCATAGAAGAGCGCTCCCCTTCAGTTGAAAGACTACCATGTGGACCTTCATGTTGGAGGTATAATCACGAAGTGCGAAGCACATCGCCATGTTCTCCAACCATGCCTCGACGGTTGTGCCTTCTGGGGCAGCAAAGAACTTGGGAAATTTGACCTTCTCGAGGTCACGGTGAATGCTACCAGTAACGGCCGGTGCACGCGGCAGAACCTCAGCGGGTGTCGGTGCCCTGTACTCATCTCTGTCCAAACGGATGATCAGTGCCTCGAACATGCACTGAAAGGATCTCATCATCCCGACTACATCGTCAACTGCCATCTGCTTCTGTCCGAGAACCTACTCGTCTCCCTGGGGGTTAGACCCCTCCAGGGTGGATGCTACTGGTGGCATCATGCATCCTCCCCTAACACACCATCGTTTGCCTCTGTGACGCCCTCTAACCATGATTACCTGCATGCACACAATCAACTCAATTAGTAACAGTATAATCACATCATATCAATGAAAGCCGTAGCGATCCCAAGTCACGGGTAGAACCCTCTCTGATACCATATGTAATGTTCCTCCTCGTTACGATGACAAACCTCATATAAAAAGTGCAAAAAAAAAAAAAAAAATCTTTTAAAAGTGTGTGCGTACGAGTACAAGGGAAACAAACAGATTCGACTCTGCGTCGCCACCCGATGACGAACAAGATGCAAACCACAACGAACACAACAAGATGTCATAAGATGGACAACAAGTAACTGCATGCATTTAACAATGATCAATCGACAATAAGTAAGACTGACTACCCACCGGTCCTACCCTGCAATGGTTAGGATCTCCAAGACACATAAGCAATGCTCAAGCCCAGGTTCCCATTGATTTTAACCATTTAAGGTCTCAGGACTGGCGACTGTTCTGAGAAACATGGAGGTGTCTACATCCCGCCTGACACAAGCAGACCAAGCACACGGAAGGTTTACCAACCAAGTACAATATTATTTAAATGAACAAAAACCCTGATTTACTAACTCAGAATAATTTATTGTACTTAATTCAAGGACATTCCACCATATATGTTTATCAATAACAATAAAAATTACAATAACGCTGCCATGAAATAATAAACACATTACATTTTTATCACATTAACTTTGCAAAAATAACAATCACCTTACTTCTTATGTGTTATCCATAACAATAAAACTACAATATCATTGCCATTAAATGACAACACCATTTCATTTTAAGTTACAATAACTTTGCAAGAATAACAATCGCATTACAAGACAATGATAATTAATAAAGCCAGTAAGGAAATTAACACAGCTTATTCCAACCTCCACTATGAGCCCTGCAATGCATGTCTAAAGCACATAATATCATAAGGTACAATCTAAATCCACCTTGAAACAATTTCCTTTGTGAATTTTAATTTTTCAAGAGTCATCATAGTTCCATCTAAATAAATTTACCTTAAAATGTTATTGTTGTTATAAAAATTCTAATTTAAATCACTAACCAATAATCATGGGGAATATATACAACAATGTTCGAGGAATTAAATCGTGTATATCTTAACAACCTTTACACACAAATTCCTCATCCCACTGGTAAGGATAATAGTAACAATGATATTAATAATTGTTATTATTATTATTATTATTAAAGGAAACACTTCATCAATCTAATTATAATAATCATTTTAAAAATCTTAAACCATTTCATAATCACGCAAAGATATCTAAAAGGGTTCTACAATATTCATAGCCTTCATCCAATAATAATGAAACTCTGCACTTGATATATCATGTGCATTTTCGATGCCCCATATAACATGCTAGAATAAATTAAAAGTTAAAACAAAAGATAGCAGTGGAATAACGATATTAAGATCTATCCAAATAAAATTTATAGAGAAAAAGGGTGAAAACATATGAGACAATGGATATCTTATCAGCCTATCTTTGGTATTAATAAATAATTGAGGGCTGAGGAAAGCGATGAAAGTTTTACTACACCTATAAATATCCAAAAGGGATAAAGGTAAAAGGAAGCAACAAGATTAACAAAGGATAGTTGTCACCGTAAACCAAAATATAAAGCTGGGAATTTACCCTATATGAAGGAGTTGAAACGATGTTAATGCATAATTAAAAGAAAACTGTGTCACAGTAAGGATGGGATTGTTGTCAAGTAAAAGTTATTTAAAATCCTTGCGGGTACACCAATGCATACAATTAGAAACAATCCAGAAAATAAGGATTAAGAGACAATCCAGAAATTAGATAAATCGTTGTGCATATGTTATGAGACAATCTAGAAATCAATGACAGTTCAAGGACGAAGAACTTTGTTTGCCAGGGACAGAGGTTGCCAGAAACAAATTTACAGAACAATACAAAACGAAAATGCCCGACACCCATTGCAGAATGAATTCTCTGAATTAATTTTACAAAAATGGAAATGCCAATACACTCATTGCCAGAACGCATTCTCAGAGCTAAATTTTACAAAACAGAAATGCCAATACACTCATTGCCAGAACGAATTCTCAGAATTTTTTTTACAAAATGAAAATGCCAATACACTCATTGCCAGAACGAATTCTCATAACTAAATTTTACAAAACGGAATGCCAATACACTCATTGTCAGAACAAATTATCAAAAGTAATTTTACAAAACGAAAATGCCAATACACTCATTGCCAGAATGAATTCTCAGAATGAAATTTTACAAAAACAGAAATGCCAATACACTCATTGCCAGAATGAATTTTCAGAACAAATTTTACAAAATGAAAATGCCAATACACTTATTGCCAAAACGAATTCTCAGAACTAAATTTTACACAAACGGAATTCCAATACACTCATTGCCAGAACGAATTATCAAAACTGATTTAAAAAAAACAGAATGCCAATACACTCATTGCCAGAACAAATTCTCAAAACTAATTTTGCAAAACGAAAATGCCAATACACCCATTGCAGAACGAATTCTCTAAATTAATTTTACCAAAAACGAAAATGTCAATACACCTATTGCCGGAACGAATTCTCAGAACTAAATTTTACAAAACAAAAATGCTCATACACCCATTGCCAGAATGAATTCAAATTTAAAAACGCCCATAGCCATATTTAAAAACACCTCCAGTCAGATATAAACACCCACAATCATATATAAATTCTCACATTAAAACAAAATGCCCACAGTCATTTATAAAAACGTCCACCATAATTTATAAACGCCTACAGCAATACTAAATGCCCACGGTAATATATAAACGCCCACATTATTACAAAACGCCCATAGCCATAATTAAAAATGCCCACAGTCAGATATAAGCGCCCACAGTCATTTATAAACACCTAAAGAACACCAATAAGAAATTACAGTCAATAGTGAGAGAATGTCGGAGCCAAGGATAACTCATAGAAAGTATTGCGGGGTTATAACAATCTAGGCGCAGAAAACAACAAGGAAACAGGATGATCCAAAATTCAACACATCAATCATCATCATAAGGATTCATATACAACTTTAAACAATTTTCCTTTTATTCTTAAACAAACAAATGCACTTGTGTACCTATGACCGATGGTGAATAACCCGAAGACGCTATCCCGCACTTGATCTCCATGCCGCTCCTGCTCGCCGACCACCGATACCTCACCGGTACCTCCCAACCAACGCTAGGGGTACTCTACCTCCCCCTTATCCCCCCGAGCCGTAAAGGGGCCACACACTATCCAGATGGTACGTCTAGCTCCCAGCTCGCCTCGCAAGGCCGAGCTACTAATCCTATCCGAGCTGGGAAATACCAACTCTCCACAAGTAATCAATCAAGTCACAAATCTGGCAGCGTAACGTTATGCTAACAACCGGTCCCCATTTCTTCCTTCTCATCTCTCTCTTTTATAGAATTTTAGAACTTTCCAACTTTTTTTTTTCTCATTAAATTTTAAGTTTTAATAAAAATCTTCCATAAATTCTCCTTCACACAAGTGTCATCCATTCCCCACTTTCCTCCAATAATTATTTTCTTTAAATTAATAATGGTCTCATTTCCCTCACCCACCTAGAGTTGCTCCTAAATTTACTCCTAGGTGTTCCTAGATTCCCTTACAGGTTTTAAATACTTTCCCTAAAATGAAAATGGTAAGTCAGTTCAAAATACAAGGTTCTTAATTCCATATTCTTTACTATGTTGACCTTGCTTTTTACCATAAGTTCCCCTCTTTCCCTTATTATGTTTTCCCCATTCCTTAGTTTCCTAATTTTTATTATTCCCTTATTTTCCCTTTTTATTAGAGCCAAAATGACAGTTGCACTATTTACTATTTTCCTTTTATTATTAATTTAATATCTTTTTACACTTTCACAAGTTAAACAATTTATTTCTTCTTTACCTTTGATATCCATAGATTTTAATTAAGTTCTTACTCTCTTCATTTTACCAAAAAATTTATGAAGTCCACAACTATTACTTAAGTGGTTTTTTGTTTAAAATTAATTATTTTATTTTTATAAGGTATTTTTCTTAAGGGTAGACAAAATTTTACCTCTAGTGAAGTTGTAGACTTAGGACTTAGATTCTGAACTAGGCGACATTTTAGTTAGGGAAGTTTTTTTCTTAAAATTTCTTAATGAGATATTAGTCTTAGGCCATCTAGGTTTATTCCTTTAACATCATCAACACGACGTGCCCTTCAGGACGCACTACATGCTCCAAGGGTGCCACTCGCCTCTAGTGTTTCTTTTGCACGACGTTCCCTTCAGGATGCACCACATGCTCCAAGGGTGCCACTCGTCTCTTGTGTTTCTTTTGGACGATGTGCCCTTCAGGATGCACCACATGCTCCAAGGGTGCCACTTGCCTCTTGAATAATTGGTAGACATCAATAACCCCTGGTGTCAACACTTCGCCAGGTGAACTTGTGGGAGACTAAGGGATTCTAAGAAATAAGGTCCCTGCCTTATTGTGTGCCCCTTAGAATCATCGTGAGCCACTATCACAGTTTTCCCTCGTGGCAGCATGAGTCCTCTCGAACTAGGTAATCGTTAACCTACAGTTCAATCCACGGTGGGAGTGCTAGTAGGTTGTGGCAGGGTTGTTGTCCACCCCTCTCCCTCAACCTCTCTAGTAGTCGCGTGTGTGGCCCCTTTACTCCATATGTGAGTCTATTCAACAAGCTATCGTTAGCCTGCATCATCAACAATCATGTCAGAACATGTCCACATCATATCATCTAATCAAACGTACTAAAATCATAGTAAAACCATCAAACCCCAATAGCACACTCCCTAACTCGATCTAGAGTCCAAGTAGTTCCGTCGATGCCTCTTCATCCTCAAGGTCCAAAACCCTATAGACTTAGTAAAACCGAGTCAATAGCACCTTTCTATGTCAATGTAGTAAAACATCATGTCATTTATCATAACACATCATAATCAAGGACAAATGTTTTAATATCATAATAGTCTGGATCACTTGTGAGCAAGTGTCCTCAAAGAATAAGTTTTCTCAGTGCGCCAGAGCGGGATGTTACAAGAATAGGGAAATGGTTTGTGGAATTTGTTTTTGCTAATATGTTTATATTTGTAATAGATATCCCATTACCTGGCAGGATATTTTCTGTATGTTTCTGGAAAAGTTGTGTAGGAACAATTATTATGACGGTCTCCTCGAGGCATGGTGAAATGTTAGCATTAAACATTAGTTATTGCATACTTGGAAAGAAGTGTGAAGGGCACGAACACAGGAAACAATGATGAGGAATTGGATATTTCATGAACCCGCCAACCCGACGATCCGTGAAAGAGATTCAAAGAAATGGAGAAGTATGGAAAGCGGACAGATGGGCTTCAAAATGGGGTGACAATAATTCCACAGGAGACGTGAGGACGCGACGGTCAAATTGTATGTCTCAAAACTTTTGAGTGCAAAATGTGTAGCACGGAAGAGGGGATGATGGGAAAACTGTGTAACATGAAAGAGGGTATGATGTGAGACTACAGTAGTAAATTTGTATATCGCAGAAGTCAGGGTGATGTTTGCAGGCCACGAAACAATGGAAGTGAAATATAGAGCCTTCTTACCCAGGAATCCACGGTCGAAGAAGTGGCTAGGTATGGAATGGGGAAGCGGTCGGTTAGAGTCACGATATAAAATCACGAGTGCAAATGTGAACCTGTGAGTCCGCCAACCTGCGTAGCTAGACATTTTCGGAAAACCGACTATGTAACGAAAAAAGAGATAGTACAGGGGAAAGAGAAATGATAATTTTGTTAAGTATAGAAGATGGAAAAGAAGGGATAATATATTCACATCTGTAATAGATATCTGATTTCCTGGCAATATATTTTCTGCATGTTTCTAGAGAAGTTTTATACTTATTTCATATACTTGGAATGAAGTGTGAAGGTGGCAGGCACAGGAAACAATGACTAGGAATTGGAAATTGCTTGAACCCGCCAACCCGACAATCCACGAAAGAGATTGCAAGAAATAGAAGAGTATGGAAAGCGTTCGAACGAGCTTCAAAATAGGGTGACAAGGGTTCCCGACAAGACGTGAGGCCTCGATGATCAAATTGTATGTATCATAACTTTTGAGTGCAAATTGTGTAACATGAAAGAGGGGTTGATGTAGGAGTCCAGAAGTCAATTTGTATATCGTGGAAGTTGGGGGGGTGTTTGTAGGTGAAGGAAAACTGGAAGTGTAGTCCGCCTATCCTAGAACCCGCAAGTGAAAAAGTCAGGTAAGTATGGAATTGGATGTTGCGGAAGAGATTCCAAGAAATGGAGAAATATGGAAAGCAAACGCACGGGCTTCAAAATGGGGTGACAGTAGTTCCCCAAGAGATGTGAGGACCCGAAGGTCAAATTGCAGGTCTCAAAATTTTTGAGTGAAAAGTGTGTATCACGAAAGAGGGTATGATGTGGGAGTCCATCAATAAATTTGTATATTGCAGAGGTCTGGGTGTTTCTTGTAGGTCATAGAACAATGAAAGTGCAATATAGAGCTCGCCTGCTTGGGAATCGGTGATCTGAAAAGTGGCTAAGCATGGAATGGGTAGCGGTCGGTCAGAGTCACGATATAAAAGAATGAGTGAAAATGTGAACATGTGAGTCTTCCAACACGTGCATTGAGACATTTTTGGAAAAACGACTAAGTAACCAGAAAGAGAAAGCAGAGGGGAAAACGAAACAGAAATTTGGTTAAGTATAGAAGAGGGAAAAGAAGGGTCAATATATTCAAATCTGTAATAGATATTCCATTTCCTGGAAAGATATTTTCTGTATGTTTTTGGATAAGTTGTATAGTTATTGCATATACTTGGAAAGAAGTTTGAAGATGGCGAGCACAGGAAACAATGATTAGAAATTGGAAATTTCCTTAACCCGCCAACCCGAGGATCCATGAAAGAGATTCCAAGAAATGGACAAGTGTGGAAAGCAGTCAGATGAGCTTCAAAATAGGGTGACAAGGGTTCTAGAGGATAATTGAGGCCCAGACGGTCAAATTGTATGTATCGGAACATTTGAGTGACAAATGTGTAACACGGAAGAGGGGATGATGTGGGATTCTGGAAGTAAATTGTCATATTGGAGAAGTCGAAGTGTTGTTTGCAGGTCATAGAACAATGGAAGTGCAATTTAGAGACCGCCTGGGTGGGGAATCACGATCAAAAAATTGGCCAGGTATTGAAAGGGGAAGCGCTTGGTCAGAATCGCAATATAAAAACATGAATGAAAATGTGAACGCGTGAATCCGCAAACTCACACAACAATAAATTTTCGGAAAAAAAGGACTAAGTAACCAAAAAGAGAAACTACAGGGGATAAAAGAGTGGGAAAATAGAAAGGCAGAGGGAAATTTTTGTAAGTGGGAATTGGTCTCAAACAAGCCCCATTGTTGCAAAACCACCATTTTCTAGTCCAGTATTTTATCCACTTATTCATTTTCTATTGTGCTTGTACCATTAAAAAAGATGTGAGCAAATGCTTTATTGAAGATTTGTTTTTATTGCAACTTGTGGGAGTAATTGTGTTCTTGATACATTATTCCATGACTGTAACATGTTAACTTAATTATTAAACTTCTTGCATGATGGGTCGTTATCATTAAATCTTAATAATTGCATGTCTAGAAACAACAATGTCGATCTTGAATTTTAATATTGTAGTTGATTTCATAGTCCCATTTGACTACAACCACCATACATAAGTGTTATTTTTTTTTCTATTCAAGAACAAGAAATTTGGTAATCTCATTAATAAAGTAAAAAGTGCTCAAATAGAGGCTAGGGGATGGACAAATAATAAAATGTTATCTTTCGGAGTAAAGGAATCAAGGAAGCAAAAGGGAAATAAGAAATCGTTTAGTTAGCAAAGCTGAGATGAAAATGAAATTTCTAGGGTGGGGACCGAACTGTCGCATTGTGATTTGGTCTTGCTATGTTCTATCTACATTACTAATAGAATTGAATGTTGGTTTGAAACTGTTTGAAATTCATTTTTGTTTCCATAAAATCCTAATGGGATCGACACAATGCATTGTCATATAATTGTTAAATACTCCATATTATATCAAATTACTTGAGCCAATATAATATTCAAGAACTACGAGGCTATTGAACCATGCCAATGAGAAGAGGTGTTGAAGTCAACAAAAAAGCAACAACCAAGACTCCAAGGAAATTTTTTTAATAGTAAATCCATTAAAAAAAACTATATTAGGCAGTGTATATCTATCCATAGAAATTGGACCGAGTTCTTTGCACCAAAACATTGAACATATTTATCATAAATATAGGCACATGATCTGCAACATGCACGAGCCATCGAGATGCTCTTCAACATGCATACAAAACTGATTACCATACTTTTTTTTAGGAAATCCTTGCAGTCTTCTCCTCGGGAAGTCAATGTTCATTTCCCCAATCTCAATAGCTTGCAGAAGACCTAAGGCAACAAAGAAATAGGAGAGTGGATTTGTAGTGTAATAAATCCTTGGCTCGAAGCAGGTGAACAACACTCCTTCTCCTGACACTGGCATCACTCAAACATTGCACCCCAGCAAGAAAGCAACCCAAAATTTTTCAAACGTGGGAGGACATAAGAACCCATATTCGTGGTAAAATTGATAGTTCTCACAAGCTTCCCATTATGAAGAAGACTAAAAACATTGCAGGGAAAATGAAAGAGCCTAAAACTAAAATTTTGGACACAACAAGAGACCACCTCCTCATAGTTGAAGACTTCAGGGACACAACCTCCACGAGTAATTCCAAAAGCCCAAATTAGTCCATTCTGAGCTGAAGGAGATGAGTAGTAGGAATATGCTTTGCACTAGTGGGAGTTATGGTCCCTATCCCCTAATATGTTAATTGTATATCCAGATAACAGGAGAGTGGTCACACAATAGAATAATTTTTTGGCTTGAAATATATCTCTGGGGGCATAAATAGACAATTTCCTTACAGTGAAAGACTTCCACCCAGAACGGACTAATTTAGACCTCTGGAATTCCTACTTTCAACCAACAAAGTAGATATTTCGTTCAACATCGGTCTTTTCTGAAACCCCTTCTTTTGGTCTTGTCAGGGCTGCCATCGTCAAGCCAAGAAGTGCCCCCCATTATGGTTGATTTCAATTTGGACGCAGGAGTGGGAACAATGTCTTCATTTCCATCATCCATAGACTTATCATCATCCAGCAAATCATCTTCTCCCAGCTCAAAATTGATTGCATCAACCTCTGCACCAACCATCAATGCATGTGGGTAGGATGTCTGAGCGGGCATGGTTGCCTTGGAATTATTTGTCTTGAAATATATCTCTCATTGCCCCAAGGGACCATCTCCTTTTTTTCTCCTGGGCAGAGGGATATGAATAGTAATGATATTCCCTAGAGTATTGGAACCTATGGTCATAATGCCCGAAGGTATTTACTATATCTGGATAGAATTTTTGTTGAACTGCTGCCATAAGTTAGCGAGAATTTTTGTTTTCTCCAGATGATGTTTGAAATGAAAATTTGGAAGGGATAATATAACCCTCCGCAAATATTGCTTTAATGTGTATCAATGGAAGATCTCCTCGAGCCTTTCATTGATCAATGACAATCTCCATGGTTCGTACATAATGATATGTTACCATTAAATCTTACTAATTGCATATTTAGAAAAAGGTGCGAAGGTGGCAGTGACGACGAAGAGTGATTATGGATTATATATTTCATAAAGGAGACAACCGGACAATGCACAAAAGAGATTGCATCATGATTGAAATGAATACTTGGAAAGAATAACACAACTCTATGCAAATATTGGTTTAATTTGTATTAATGACAAATCTTCTCTAAACTTTAGGACATTAATGAAAATCTTAACGATTCCTGCACGATGATCTATTAGGGTTAAATATTAATAATTGCATATCTAGAAAGAAGTGTGAAAGTGGAGGGGATGGTGAAGAGAGATAAAGCATTGTACATTTCATCCACCCGCCAACCTGGGAAAGACATTCCAAGAAATGGCCAAGTATGGAAAGCGGTTGGGCAGGTTTCAAAATAGGGTCACAAGATATACTTAGGAGATTGAGGGGTCGATGGTCAAATTGTATGCCTCTGAAATTTTCAGTGCAGAATGTGTGACACGAAACATGGCACAATGATGGATTTCGACAATCAATTTGTATATCACAGAATTTTGGGTGTTTTTTGTAGGTAGTAGAATAATGGAAGTGCAATGTTGAGAAAACCTAGCCAAGAACCGGCGATGGTAATAGTGGCCAAGTATGCAATGGGTAAGTAGTTGGTCAAAATCGTGATATAAAATCATGAGACATACCCATAATAGGGAATATTGATGGGCTTGAAAACAGGGCCACAAGTTCTACTTAGGAGACATGAGGGCATGATGGTCAAATTGTATGCATCCCAACTTTTGATTGCAAAATGTGTAACAAGGAACAGGGGAAAATGACAGATTTCGAAGGTCAATTTGTATATTGCAGAAATTCGAGTGTTGTATATAAAAGCATGAGACATTCGGATAAACGACACATTTGGAAAAATGACTAAGTAACCAAAAAGGGAAAGCAAACTACAAAAATAAAGGGGAATTTGGTTGCTAATTTGTAGATCGGGGAAGTCTGGGTGTTGTTTGCAGGTGATGGAACAATGGAAATGCAATGCTGAAACCACCTATCCAGGAACACGCGATCCAAAAATTTTGTTGAATACAAAATGGGGAAGCATCCGGTCAGACTCATGATATAAAAGTATCAATGGAAATATGAAGACATGAATCTACCAACCTCGACACCTAGACATTTTCCAAAAAATGACTAAGTAACCAAAATGGGAAATAAGAGGGAAAAAAGAAAGGGGGTGGAAATTTTCAGAAGCAGGGATTGGTGTAAGAAATCCCCATTGACGGTCTTAACAATAACTTTGAAGTGCATTAAATAGGTGAACAAGTTCTTCAATCAAGGAATAGATAAAGTGAGCCATGCTTATAGTTTCCAGGATGTGTTTGTATAAGAGAAGCATCTAAAAGCCACAATAAAATCAATTTTGGGATGTTTAAGTAAAGTTATTGTACTATCAACTTCACCACAAGTATAACAACGACTGTTGACCCTCGACCAATTTTTGATGAAACCTTGGTCAGTTTTTGACCACTTTTTGGACCTACACACACTGGTCAAGAAAGGAGCTCCTAGGCAGAGATGAGATCACGGATCTCAACAATTTTGCGGGCTATGTGGACCCAGTAAGGGGTCTCTAGGGTTTTTGTAATGGGTTCTGGGATATCGACCCATGGGGTTTACACATGATTAGGCCTTATTGTAAGGTATTGTAAAAGTATAAATAAAAGAAAGATGTATGGTAGAAGTAGTAGGGTTTTCGAGAGCTAAGTGCAAGTAATGTCATTATCTTTGTGCAAAAGAATGTATGTGTGTTAAGGCTCTATTCTTGATAGAGAGTTGGCACTGTGCCTTGACCTAGTTTGGAAGGAGGATTTGGTGCTCAGTGTGTATATCTCTTGTCCTATGTGAAGCTCAACTCAGTGGCTTGGTGCACAGGAGTCACTGAATGTAAGAGATTGAAGAATAATAAAGAAGACAAATCAGTTGGTGGACGTAGCCCCACACTGAGATGAACCACGTATATCTTGTGTCTTTGGGTTTATTTGTGTTGGGTTGTTTATGTTATGAATCTCCTCATTGCTTGATGATTATGTATGATAGATAGGTCTGCTGATGCTTAATGCTTTACTTGTGTTCATAATAAATGAATGTTAGATGTAACTTAATGGTATGTGCTAAGTGGTTGAAGTGATTAATATTTGTTATTACTGCACTAGATCTATTCTTGGATATGCCTTGCGATGTTACTAAGATTAGGAAACTAATTCATGTCATCATATAAGTGTTAATAGAATACCCTGCAAAGTGTTATTATCATAGATCTATGTCCCATCTTGATTATAGACACATGTGTCCTATAACCCCGCCTTCTTATACCTCGGGTGAGACCTCACCTTCTTTCCAGGTGTTTATGAAAGGGACAGTAGTCGGGTTTATGTTGGTGCATTGTTAAGCGTTGAACCCTGGGTCTTCCCCTATGCCAACAAATGGTTTTGTTGCCGAGACATGGAACTGTGATTGTTGGGAACTAAAGTAAAGAAAAGAGAATCTTTGTGCATAGATCTACTGCTGAAGTGCACAATAATCTAATTGACTTGCGAATCTTTTTTCTAAGAAATAAGTTTGATATGAAGAAAAGAGGTAATATGTAACACACCCACTATGGGGTATAATTTTTTTCTTTTTTTCCTCAACTCTCTCTCTAGGTTCCCTCTTATTCAATTGCAGGATCTTCCAAACCCGCGGGCTCTTTCCTGGCACCCTTGAAGGGTTTGAGCAACATGCGTTATCTCTCCAGGCTATCCCCATCCTTCATATGATATTAGACTGTGACCATGGGTATAACCAAAGGGTGCTTCATGACTTCGCATGTTGGGTAATCGCGACGCCCCCTACCTCAGCAGGGTCTATCGACCTCCTAGTCAAGGATCGTTCTGAATTTCCTGAGTCAGATTATCTTTTCAGGTCCCTGTTGGAACCCTCAACACTTAATAACCATAGGTCTCCTTATGAAACTCCACCTATGCGAACAAGCATTGGGCACGAGTTCCCTCCATGTGACCAGCTGTGGTGACCATAAGCCTCACCAAAGAGGCATTTTCACATTTCGCAATTTTGGGATTTCTAATTTGAGTCACCCTGACTCCTTTGATTCCCTAAAATCTGAAATAGGGTTGCATGATCCCTAGATTCTCCCTTAAATCCTTCGCTGATGTGACCTCCAGCTGCGAACTGGGGCCCATCTCCTAAGCATTTTGGGACTTCGCATATCAAGAATTTGCGAAGTAGTAATCTCCCCTTCTCTCGAAATGTGAACTCACGATAACCATTATGAAAAATCGACGGTCCTCATTTCCCATGATCCGACAGTCAAGATTCTTTTTTTTCTTTTCTGCGAAGTTAGAATTTCACGTTTCACGATTTTGGAAAGCAACCTCCTCCACTCTCTCGACTCCCACCTTCTCAATATTCTAGAGTTCCAAATCAACGGCTCTCACTCCTATAGATCTAACGACTACTATCTAATCACAAACTTGGGTTTCGCAAATCCTCATGGCTTTGCCCTTTGACCTTTCCACTCTGAGAGTCAGTGAAATGTTGATCCCTCGCCACATGCCCTGTCTCTATGGACGGTTTCAATGATTTTGTTACTTTGGGACTTTGCAAAGTCCACTCTTGCACACTCCTTTTGCTACCTCTTTCGATCTTTCAAATTGCTAAGTCCCTAAGGGCTCGACCCTTCTGCGTCTTCCAAAAGACTTTCGGTGCCCATCCGACACGTTCTGCGCTCGATCTCCTGGGCGTTTGAGCTTGAAACAAGTTCTCTCTCTGAACGAACTCCTTACATTCTGACTAGCCTTCAAATGGTTTTCTTTCAACTCTTTGCCTAAGTATTGGCCTGGTGCACTCCTTGTACAGGTCTTCCTTTAGAGTGTTCAACAACTTTGTCTCCTCCTCTCAGCTTCAACTGTTCCTGTGCACCTTCAAAGGGTTAGACTTTATGCACTTTCCTTGGGATCCAATAGTTTTTGGTCCTCGTGCTTAGATCTGATGGCTCAGATATGATATCCTCTATACTTGTTCCTCGTTGTCTAGACCTTGATCTGATGGTCTAGGTGGGTCTCGATAGGTTCTTGGATATACGACCCAGATCTCATCATGATTTCGGATTTCAGAGGTTTATTCGCACCAATGTGCGATTCTCTTGTCACGTGAACTCAGAACTCACAGATCCAACAGTCGAGGTGGGTTATGATATATCCTTATATATACTGCCTAGATCAGATCATGATTTTGGGTTTCATAATTCAAAGGATTTGTCACTTTCATGATGGTACCAACATTCGTCGAACCTGCGAAGGCTGAAGAAGTCAAGGTGCTAATGCTTGCATTCCTTCCTCAAATATAATGACTATGATAGACCTCAGATCCTCTTGAATGGATCTCATCTATTCAACTTCCAAATGAAAGGATACTCCCTTTTGATACTTGAATTTCTCGCTATCCTTCCTGATCTTCATCGGTTATGAAGGATTTAAGAGTGTTACGCTCTTTCTCCTAAACTTAACACACAGAAGGATCTTCTGTACAACTCTTGCGCTCCTTCACCAAGTCTATAACTTAAGTGGTTTTGGGTCTCTTCTTACCTCGCAGAGAGCCTGTACATATTTGCACTACCTCTCATGATATTAATAGACTCCGTCCTCGCAGGGATTACGGGATTCAACCTCCGCATTCAGGGAAGTACTCACTCGAATCTAAGACGGTGATGAAATTCCCTCGGGAAAGGAATTTCTAGGGATTAAACTAGAGAATAAGGGAAAAATCAAAAAGATGTAAAAGTTATCAATGAACAAATGCATACTCTTAACTCAATCATTCAATAAAATATCGATTTACAGGCACATAAATACAAGAATACATCCATTATTTATAATTCAAAGCACAAGGCATAAAAACACTTATCAACAAGATAGGGTGTACTACGACTTCTGAGAGGGGTGATCATTTCCACCCAACCATAGGCTCAGTCCCTCCCAATGGATTTATCCCCCGCCACCCCTGAGCTTAGGCCACGATGCATTGAGATTCAATCTCTTACTTCCAACTCAATAGAAGTTAGGGACGAATGTTACTCTCCTTCTCCCAATACAAGAATAGATGAGGATGAAGGTTACTCTCCTTCTCCCAATACAAGAATATATGAGGATGAAGGTTACTCTCCTTCTCCTAGCTTTGTCTCTATTCTCTATGATCAAAACTCACTTTTTCAGTTTCAATCCTTCCTCAGACTCGAGACCTTTGACTCCCGTCTTTGGAATCTTCGTAGGTCCTCTCTGCCCACACCACGCTTCCTTTCTTTCCTTCCTCAACAATATTGTGTGTGGATCAAATTCGCTCGTTCATGGTTAGGTACGGAATCCTTTCATATGGGCATTTCGCCCCATCCCCTCATTAACTCTTGAGGAGGCCTTACAACCTACCAACCTAATGGGAATTCATTTCTGGTCAGAGGGTGGTTCTGATCTTGAGAAATTTAAATCCAGCATGTTACTAGTTTGGTGGAGGTTAACGCAACCATTACGGGTTCCATCCACCACCTTTTCATTAGAAATCATGACCTCTATTAGCACATCCCCTTCATAAAAGTCATGCAATACGTATCTATTTTCTATTAAAAATAACAGAATTTACATTCATCGACCTTTTATTCAAAGGCCCATCAAAAAAAACATTCACACCTTTGAGTTTTCCATAGTTCCTTGGCCAATATAGTTATTTTTATAGACTAGGGAAAGAGGGTGTTACAATTACCTCCCCCTTAAAGGAACATCTTCCTTGATTTTTTATCTATCAACACGATATGTATGTACAGAAGTAAAAAAAATTGGGTATGTCTATCTCATGGCATATTCCACTTCCCACGTAGCCTCATCTGGGACAAAGTGTTTCCACTACACCTTGATCTATGCAATGACTCAGTTCCTGAGTGAGGTTTCCTTCTTGTGTAGTATGCATTGGGGTTTTGGCATGAACTCTCCCTCTGGTTCCACCTAGATCACAAACCATTCAATTATATGATTAACATCATGTACATATTTCTTCAATAATTAAACATGGAAAACATTATGTGCCTTTACAGTAGGAGGAAGTGCTAGGCTATAGGCTACAGGTCCCACTCTATCTAAGACTTCAAAGGGCCCTCAATACTGATGTGCCAATTTGGCACATCCTTCCATTCTCAGGGAACTCTTCCTAGGTCTAACTCTGATATAGACATGTTCTCCAGTATTGAACTCTCTAGGAGTTATCTTTTTATCGGTGTATCTTTTCTGTCTATCATGAGAAATCTTCATTTTGTCTTATCTGAACCACGTGTTGTTTCATTTTATTCATCATGTTGGGTTCGATTGTAATTCTATCCATTGGGTTACTCCAGCTGATTGGAATCTTGCACTGTCTACCATAAAAGGGCTTCAAAAGGGCTCATCTTCAAGGATTCCTAATAACTGTTGTTGTAGGCAAACTCTACCAATGGTAGGTAGTCTTCCCACTTCTTAGGATGATGCATTACATGTATCCTTAGCATATATTCTACTATTTGGTTCACTCTTTCTGTCTGTCCATCAGTTTGAGGGTGATAGGTTGTCCTAAACAATAATTTAGTCTCAAAACCGACCATTGGATTTCCAAAAGTTTGAAGTAAATTTGGTATCTTTGTTAGATACAATTTCCTTTGGCATGACATGAAGTCTGAAAATCTCCTTCATCAATATGTTGGCAATATCTATTGCCTTGCAAGTTGACTTGACAAGGATGAAATGAGCAGACTTACTCAGTTTTTCCACCACGATCATGATGGCATCATTTTTCTTGTTCAAATTTGGTAATCCGGTGATGAAATCCATGGAGATGGTTTCCCATTTCGATTCTGGGATTGGTAGGGGTTGTAACAATCCTGATGGGTGCCAGTGTTCTACCTTAACTTGTTGGCATTCTAGGAACTAATTAGCTAGATATTTATCTATGTCGTTCTCCAACCTAGGCCAATAGAATTGTTTCCTAGTGGTCGTGATCATCTTCTGGTATCCCGCGTGACCAGTATATGGTCTCTTATGTAGTTCATCCATTATGAACCTCTTCAAGTGATCACAGTTTGTAATATACAATTTGTTTCTGTACATCAATAGCCCTTCCTCGAGCATTTAGTAGCCTTCATACTTTATCCCTATAGGCTCTTGTCTTAGGTATGAGGTCACAATATTGAAGAATGCATTTGTCTCTTGTGCATTTCATACTCTTTCCTTGACATTCGTTTCACAGGTTCTTACTGCTACCAAATGAATAATTTTTATACTTCTGCTGAGGGAATCAAGCACCCTATTTTCCTTTCCTTTGATGTGTCTTATTTCGAAATCAAACACATTAAGGAGATCCATCCACCTAGATTGCATGGCATTGAGTTTTGGTTGAGAAAGCAGGTGCCTCAACCTACAATGGTCTGTCATAAGCACGAATCTTTTTCCCAGGAGGTAGTGCCTCCACATTTTTAAAGCATGTACTTTGGCCACCAACTCTAGGTCATGGATCACATAATTGATCTCATGCTCATTTAATTTTCGGGACACGTAGCAAATTACACGTCCCTCTTGCATAAGGAATTCTCCGAGTCCTTCCTTGTAGGAATTTGTACACATGAGGAAATAATTATCCGGGTTTGCAATATTCAACACGGGTGCATGGGTCAGGAGGTATTTCAGTTCTTGAAATATTTCTTCACATTTTGATGTCCAAATTAATTTAATCCCCTTTTTTCTGAAGGGCGGTGATTGGACAACCAATCTTGTAAAACCCTTTTATGAATCTTCTATATTATCCTAATAGGCCCATGAAGGACCTAATATCGGATACATCCTTAGGGGTAGGCCATTCCATAATAGATATAATATTTTCAGGGTCCACTTTCACCCCTTCCTTAGCTGAAAGAAATCGCACTTGCTAAAATTAGCGTAGAGTTGATGATCTCTTAGTACTTGAAGTATGAGTCTAATAAGTTATTCATGCTCCTCCCTATTCTTAGAGTAGATTAGGATATCATCAATGAAAACCAACACAAATTTGTCCAGGAATTTGTTGAGTAGATTATTCATTAAGAACATAAAAGTGGCGGGGGAATTGGTTAACCCAAGTGGCACCACCACTAATTCATAGTGACCATACCTCATCCTAAAGGTTGTTTTGTGGATGTATTAATCCTTAATCCAGAATTGGTGGTATCGAGAACTTAATTTGATCTTTGATAAGATGCAAGCGCCTCCCAATTGGTCGAACAGGTCATCGATCCTTGGTAAGGGGTATTTGTTCTTTATGGTTGTCTTATTGAGTTTTTTGTAATCTATGCACAGTTGGAGTGTGCCATATTTAATTTTCACAGATAAGACGGGTGATCCCCATGGATATACATTGGGTCGGATGTAGTCTTTTTCCATCATCTCCTTTAGTTGTAGCTTGATCTCAACCAATTCTGCCATGCTCATTCTATATGGCATCCTAGATGTTGGTACTAATCCTGGGGTAATTTCTATAGAGAAGTCGATATCCCTTCTCGGAGGTAGACCTAGTACCTCTTCTGGGAACACGTCCTTGTATTATCTTAATATGGGGTGGTCCTCTAGGTTTGGTTTTTCATTTTCAACAGATTCCAGTACCTGTATGGCATATAAGGAACACCTTTGCCACTTTTCTTTTGGTCCTAGAGGCTAGTTGTACTAACAACAGCTTAACATGTTTAACTGGTTTCATTTCACACTTATCAATAGTCTAAGGTTCCACATAAATAAAATTATAACTAGGGTCAATTAAAATAGAAACTAAATGGTTGGCGATGATACCTTCGAGCTCCACTACTGAAGCTTGGTGGTCGTCTTGATTATTTTCCAAGGCTGCATAGATTTGTGGCATGATTCTAGACACATTGTTGAGGATGGTAGCTTCTTGGTTATTGTAGACTCTCTTACTGTTCTATTGTCTATGTGGGAAGTCCCTCAATCGATGATATTCTCCACAACCCCAACATTTGAAGGGTTCCTTCTTTAGGTTATTAGTCTTTTCTAGGACTATCTTAAAAGGTTTATTTCCACTTTGAGAGGGGAAATTTTTTTGATATACACTTATAGTGGGAAGGATACTTCTAGAATATTTTCTATGGTTCTTAAATATTGAGGATTTAAACCCCTTCTTCTGGAATCCCGAACTACTCCTCTTCTTCTAGTCCTCTTGAGGTGTTTTCTTACTCCCAAAATTTTCATAACAATACCTCACCTTCCAAATAGTTTCTTCTAAGGTCTTTGGTTCGTCGAACTCAATCCTATATTGGTAGGTCTGAGGTAACCCACTAATGAACTACTGCATTTTTACTTTTTCATATTTTAAGTAGGGTACATACCTCAATCGTTCAAGGAATTTATTGACGAATTCATCTATGGTGAGTTGCCCCAGCCTGAGTTCATAGAATTCCTTAGTCTCCCCATCGATGTATTTCTCTAAAAGATATTGTTTATTGAAGTATTTCTCAAACTATTTCCATGATAAGTCCTTCTCATGGACTCCTTTCACATTCCTAAGGTCTTCCCACCAAATGGAAGCCTTTCCATTCAGGTTAAATATGGCTACTTGAGCCTTATAGTTTTCAGAGTAGTCATGGACTCTGAAGTATTTCTTCAAACCAAGAAGCCAAACTTCAACCTCTTCTCCCTTCTTAATATCTCCATCAAAAGAGGGTGGTTTGGCTTTCTTGAACTCTTCAGGGTCACAATTTTTGGAATGCTTCCTCTTCTTTCCATAGGACTCTGTTGATGTGTGTCCCCTGCCTCTAGGTTGGGCCTTCTTCGAGGTACTTCTATTAGTGTGGTCATGTTTTCGGATCTCAGGTGGAATTTGAATTCTCTTCTCATGTCGTCGGTCCACATGACTAGTTGTGGGTTCATGTTACAGTTGTCTCTGTATGTCAGATAAGCTCTGCAACAAGACTACGTTAATTTCTATTTTCTTTTCTTTCTCTTTTATTAACTTTTCATTGTCGGCCTTGCAACTTTTTAATTCAGCCTTGAGGATCCTTACAGTTTTATCCATGTCCGAAGGGGTTTCCTCTGCCCTTTGTTCATTAGATTCTTCATCTCTATTGTGGGAGCCATCCCCCACTTCATGAAACGTCACCATCCTTTGTCCTTGAAGCTTTCCCATGGTTTACTGACTGCTTGAATGCTAGTAAAAAACTTATTGTTAACTAACAGTCTATTAGTTTATGAACAATACAGAGTTTAGATTTCTCAAATGTATACACACAGTAGAAAGTTTCATTCTTTTCCTCATTAAAATTGCTAACCATACTCTTTAAGAAAAAGGTAAGGTAGAGTGTCAATCTTTCGAAAGTACTCCAAATAGAGCTTTTAAGTGACTCATCCATGAGCCCAAGTAGGCTAAGTGTTGTAAGCATGCTATGATACCAATTTGTAACACACCCACTACAGGGTATAAAAAAAAATCATTTTTCCTCAACTCTCTCTCTAGCTTCCCTCTTATTCAATTGCAGGTTCTTCCAAACCTGCAGACTCTTTCCTAGCCCCCTTGAAAAGTTTGAGTAACAGGCGCTAGCTCTCCATTCTAGCCCCATCCTTCATATGATCTTAGGATTTGACCATGGGTCTAACCAAAGGTTGCTTTGTGACTTCGCATGTCGGGTAATTGCGATGCCCCCTACCTCGGCAGGGTCTGCCAACCTCCCGGTCAAGGATAGTTCTTAATTTTCTGAGTCGGATTAGATTTTTTGGGTCACCACTAGAGCCCTCAACATTTAATAACCACAGGTCTCCCTATGAAAATCCACCCACACAAACAAGCATTGGGCGAGAGTTCCCTCCACATGACCACCTGCGGTGACCACAAGCCTCACCAAAAAGGCGTTTTCACATTTCACGATTTTAGTATTTCTAATTCGAGTCGCCCCAACTCCTCTGATTCCCGAAACTCCAAAATAGGGTTGCAGGATCCCTATCTCCTCCCTTAAATCCTTTGCTGATGTGACCTCCAGCTGCGACCTGGGGCCCAACTCCCAAGCATTTCGAGACTTCGCGTATTGAGAATTTACGAATTAGTTCTCTCCCCTTCTCCCAAAATGAGAACTCGTGATGACTACTATGCCATATCGACAATCCTCGTTTCCCATGATCCGACGGTCTAGATTCTTTTTTTTTCTTTTCCATGAAGTTGGAATTTCGCGTTTCGCGATTTTGGAAAGAAACCTCCTCCACTCTCCTGAACCCCGCCTTCTCGATATTCTAGAGTGCCAAATCAACGAATCTCACTCCTTCATATCTGACGGCTACTTTCTAATCGTGAACTTGAGTTTCTCAAATATTCACAGCTCTTCCTTTTGACGTTTCCACTCTGCAAGTTAGTGAAATGTTGATCCCTCACCACGTGCCCTATTTCGATGGATGATTTCAATGATTTTGGTACTTTCTAGACTTCGCAAAGTCCACTCTTGCACACTCCTTGTGCTACCTCTTATGATATTTCGACTTCCTCAGTCCCTAAGGGCTCGACCCATCTACATCTTCCAAAATACTTTTGGTTCCCACTTGGCACGTTCTGCGCTCGACCTCCTGATATTTTGAGCTTGAAACAAGTTCTCTCTCTGCACACACTCCTTGTGATCTTACTAGCCTTTATATGGTTGTCTTTCAACACTTCACCCAAGTATTGGACTGGTGCACTCCTTGCATATGTCTTCCTCTAGAGTGTTCAGCAACTCTGTCTCCTCCTCTGAGCTTCAACTGCTTCTGTGCACCTTCAAAGGGTTAGACTTTATGCACTTTCCTTGGGATCCAATAGTTGTTGGTCCTCATGCTAAGATCTAATGGCCCAGATCTGATCTCCTCTACTCTCGTTCCTCGTTGTATGGACCTTAATCTAACGGTCTAGGTGGGTCCCGATAGATGCTTAGATCTACGGCCCATATCTCATCGTGATCTTGGATTTCAGAGGTTTAGTCGCACCAACGTGTGATTCTCTCACCGCGCAAACTCTGAACTCACAAATCCGATGGTTGAAGTGGGTTCTGATATATCCTTAGATATACGACCCAGATCACATCCTGATTTCAGGTTTTGGAATTCAAAGGATCTTTCCCTTTCATGATGATTACCAACATTCGTCGAACCTGCGAAGGATGAAGAAGTCGAAGCACTAATGCCTGCGTTCCTTCCTCAAATCTAATGGCTATGATAGACCTCAGATCCTCCCGAACAGATCTCATTCGTTCAACTTTGAAACAAAAGGATACTCCCATTAGACACTTAAATTTATCGCTATCCTTCCTGAGCTTCATCAGTGATGAAGGATTTAAGAGCGTTATGCTCTTTCTCCTAGACTTAGCACATAGAAGGATCTTCTGCACAAATCTTTCGCTCCTTCATCAAGCCTAGAACTTAAGTGGCTCTGGGTCTCTGCTTACCTCGTACAGAGCATGTGCATATCTGGACCACCTCTCCTGAGTTTAGTATACTCCATCCTCGTAGGGATTACGAGATTCAATCTATGCATTCAGGGAAGTACTCACTCGACTCTAGGATGGTCATGAAATTTTGTGGGGAAAGGTATTTAAAGGGATTAAACTAAAGCATAAGGGAAAAATAAAATAGATGTAAAATTTCTCAAGGAACAAACACATACTCTTAACTCAATCATTCAATATAGAAGCCATTTACACGCACATAAATACAATCATGCATCCATTATTTATAATTCAAAGAACAAGGCATAAAAATACTTATCAACACCATAAGGCCTACTGCGATTGCTGAGAGGGGTGTTCATTTCCACCCAACCATAGGCTCAGTCACTCCCAATGGATTTATTAGTGGCCACCCTTGAGCTTAGGCCATGATTCATTGAGATTCAATCTCTTACTTCCAGCTCAACGAAATTTAGGGATGAAGGTTACACTCCTTCTCCCAATACAGGAATAGCTAAGGACAAAGGTTACTCTCCTTCTCCTAGATCTGTCTCTATTCTTTGTGATAAGAACTCACTTTTTTGGTTTTAATCCTTTCTCAGACCCAAGAGCTTCGACTCCTGTCTCTATACTCTTCGCAGGTCTTCTCTACCCACACCACACTTCCTTTCTTATCTTCCTCAACAAGATTGTGTGTGGCTCGAATTCCTCCATCCGTGGTCAGGTCTAGAAGCCTTGCAAATGGGAAGTCCACCCCATCCCCTCATTAACTCTTGAGGAAGCCTTCCCACCTGGAAACCTAACAGGAATTCATTTATGGTCAGAGGGTGGTTCTGATCTTGAGCAATTTATATCCAGCATGGTACTGGTTCGGTGGAGGTTAACGCAAATCATGGTTTGTCTTAGCACATCCCCTTCATAATAGTCATGCAATATGTATCTATTTTATATTAAAAATAACAAAATTTACATTCATCGACCTTTTATTCAAAGTTCCATCAAAACAAACATTCACACCTTTGAGTTTTCTATAGCTCCCTGGCCAATATAGTTATTTTTACAGATTGGGGGAAACAAGGTGTTACATAAGATCCAAAAAGAGGTAAAGCTTTGTGCTTTGATAAGAGAAAGATAAGTGAAAATTTTTGTTTTGAAAGCATGAATTTAAGTATGTTTATGTTATAGTCTGAAGGCTAGGGTGCAGTTGAAAGGAAGAGTGGATCTGAGTAAAGTTAATAGAAATGAAGAAATATATGTTGTTCCTATGCATAGAAAGAATTTTTGGACTAATAAGTGGATGCAGGAACCTAGAATTTGTTTTTGCAAAGTGCAAGTCCAACACCATGATCCTAGTGCGCAGTACAGAAGAAGTTGGGTAACATTTAAAAGGAAAAGCGGATTGACATTGTGCTATAATTGCATAAGAGCAGGAAATCTTGCTAAGGAATTCCCTGGCATAGGTCCTATTTGTCTTTGTTGTGAGATTGTTGGTCATGAGGTTGAAGATTTCCCAAGAATGATTGCTAAATTTGAATGAATGAATATGAGACAAGAAAACTATGAAGGAAGTCAAGAGACTAAGGGCATTTTAGAGAATCATAAAGAGAAAGAATCAAAGAAATCTCAGGCTATGTTACCACAATTAAAATAAACAATGTATGTTCACAAAGATGTCAGTTTATCAGAGATCTTGAAAGTAAAACAACTCATAAGTACAAGAATAGAAGACTTCGACATAGACTGTGTTTTGGATGAAGAAACACAAGTGAATATTATGATAGAAGACACTTGGGAAATTTTGGGAAAGCCTACTGTGATATCTTCGTTGGGAAGGATGGGCTTGTTTAAAGGTAATATGGTAAATTTATGTGGAAGAGATACTAACGTACCTATTATTGTCCATGGAACATCGACTGAAGAAGAATTTGAAATCATTAAGTTTATTGAGGACAACGCCCCTCTCCCACTTTTGCTAGGAAAAACTTGGATTGAAAAGGATCAGATCAGAAGAAAAATAGAGAAAAAAGATATAGAAAAGAAAAATCAAGAACTAAGGGATTTCATAGCTAGGAAAATAGACCGAGTAATAGAATAACGAGAGGATAATTCGAGGCAACAGAACAAAGTAACAATGCAGGAGGGACAAAAGGAAAGAGAATTAACTGTCAAGGTTGAAAGAATGAAAAATGATTTGAAGGACCTATCTATGCAAGAATGAAGTATATCTACCTAGGAAGTATCAAGAGGAGGGATATTAACTTCAGATCCTTTGAGGGAACAACAATAGTGAGAAGTCACTATGCTAGGGGAAGATAAGAATAAAAATGGAAAGAGGATTCCAGAAACAGTTAGAGAGACTCAGATCACAGGAAAGAAGGAAAGGAAGTTCAATAAAAAGAAAGCCGAGTTGGAAAAACTACAAGAAGCTACAGAGACCAGATGGAATACTTCACAGACTGGAACCTCGCAGGAGCCAGGTTCACAGGATTTGAACTTCACTAGAACAACAGGACTGCACAGAATGGGACTTCACCCTGGTGAAGCTATGTGACTATTGGAGGCACCCCAACCATTAAAACAACAGTCCAGAATGGTTAAAAAACACATTTATGGGTGGATGGATCTCCCTTTGACTTTGATATCATGCCATAATGGACATATTCACATTGATGGAAGAATTTCTGCCTGTTGGAAGAATCTGTTACGAGGCCCCTCTTATTTAACCCATCGGTCACCATGCCAGGACCACTTTTTCCACCCGTGATTAATTGAGCTAATAGAGAATTGTCTAAGTGTCGAGCTGCGCTATCAGAAATTAGACTTCGCCATCCATTTGTCTACCCCACCTATCTATTCGTTGACCCTGACCTATCTGTTTAAAAGTGAGAATGTTGAGTGAACATAGTGAATTAGAGAGGTTTTTCGAGGAGGTCCTCAAGAAGCTGATGGATGACAGACCATTATCTGAAGGTGTCCAGGCATCGTCGACTAGGGGACTGCAGGCTTCCCCTTCAACTCATCTTCGTTCTGGTCGTGTTAACCCTGTGACTGAGTAGCGATGTAAGCATTGTGACAATCTGACTAACGCGAAGAATATCTCGTCCATCCTACCATATTATATCCCACCTTTGGCTAGCACTGTTAACTATGACAACATCCCACGAGATTATGAGTACACCTTCCTCACCACGTATATTCTGAAAGGAATACACGTAGTCGGGAGTCAGCTAGGACAGATCTCGCTACTAAAGAACAATGACTTCAATCTAGGTGACATGAAGAACTATGCTATGCTATTACCCCACTGATACTTGAAGAATTCAACTGGGAAGAAGCCTCGCCTCATCTCCCACCCATGAATTAAGGGACTGGCGCAATCCACTGTGATAAATGTGATGAATATTCCCCATTTTGGCCGCCACCAGGAGGTTTACGCTTGCTTTAAACTTCTCTTGTCATGCAATCATGGCAGATACCTGTTGCTTGATCGAAGGATTATTGTGGATCTATAACTGAGCTACTAGATTACATGATTAAGAATGAAGGGACCTGACCCTCAACATTTTTTATCCAAGGAAGGCCTCAGACCGCTCTCTGGAACAACACATCCAAGAAGCTTACGGCGAAGTCAAAAAAGGAAAATGAGGTTACAAGGTAGCCTCTATACAGGATGACATAGTGCGTATCACTTGCTAAATCATAGCTAGAAAGCTTGTAAGGAAGAACTACCCCACACAAGTCACCGAGCTCATGGTGGACCTCACAGGAAAATGTGTGGAAGGCATGTAGATGAATTGGGTGAGCTACCTCATCAGTGAACTAGAAAAAGACTTTGGCGAAGCCTAGGATTTGGGATACAAATTCCACTACAGTTGGCTAATCATTTTGATCACATTTGTCTCTTGGAAAATGCCTGAAGGAGCCACCTTCTCGGAGATTGAACCTTCGGAGCCATTGGCCGCTTAGTTTTCTACCTTGTGGTACACTGACGACATGATGAAACAGTGGCAGTCCAATGTCATGTTTCATGCATACTATCAACAACTTAAGGTTTCCATTGAGTCATTTCCATGCATGACACCACACACCCTGCACTAGTAAAGACCAATAGAAAAATTCTTCATAGATACACATTTCATCTATATCACTGTGCGTAGAGATGAGAACAAGGAAGATTTACAATCATACTACAAGCTCATAGATGAAGACATGGAGAAGATCACAAAGGGGTGGTAGAAGGAATTCCTTGTACCCTTCGTTGATGAAAAACTCTTCAACACTGACACAATAGGAAGCCCCATAGTCACTCGGGTCGAGCATGGCGGAAATTCCAGTGGGATGAAGAAGAAGAAGAAGGAAGAACTCTGAGATATAGAGACCGATGAGGAGGACAAGGCCTCTGAGGAAAATGGATTTGGCTCACTAGGAAGAGGAGGAGACGAAGCAGACAGACAAGGAGGAGGGGATGAGAAAGGAGGAGGCAAATCTACATCACTGAAATACCCCCCTATTGAAACAGTAACACCGCAGAAGAGGAAGGTTTCTCCAAATAAACCTTCAACAAGGAAGAAGATGCACACTAACAAGCCCTAGTTAGAGGCTATGCTCACGGAGGACGATATCACTTTGGTCCGCGGAGCTATGGAAGATGATTCTGAGGATATCTTGGAGAGATATGGAGTGAAGAAGGACGATCTATATGGTAGGATAAAAAAGGAATTAAACGAATTACAACAAGATATTAATTTGGTCTGCGCAATACCTACTATGCCTTCCTTACCACATATTTCATAATAGGGGGATGAACCAGCCCAATTGAGAATACTTGCAGATGCGATAGAAGCTCGACTTCAAAAAATCTAGGACGAGAAAGAGAAGGCTACAAAATCCTTGAAACAAGATAAATATGAAGTCTTAGAGCAATTACTAGTAGCGCGGTATAGTGTGGCTTCCTAAGAAAGTGAGAGAGAAGAATTTCAGGCGATGCTCCAGGAGGACAAAGCGTAGCTACAGAGAGAAAAGGAGCAGTTTCTCACAGAACGAGCCTTAGTCAAAGAGGTAGTGATTAAAGAATGTCACTCTATGCCAGGCCTGGCATAGGAGGAACAAGAGTCGGTTGAGGCTCAAGTAGTGAAGCTCACTGAGACCATCCAATAGCTTCAATCCAGGATAGCATAATTGGAGACTCAAGCAGTGTCGAGCACCCCACAAGAAGTGCGCGATCAGAGAGAGGAAACCGCTAAGAATATAGTAATAAGGATAATATCCCTCACCTCGAAATGAAAATAGTTGAGTGATAGAAGTGTGCATACATATGAACGCCTCACCAAGGATCTAGAGATAAGGAAGTTGGAAGAACAGCTACAAGAGGTGCAACAACAGGCATTTTCAGTGCAAGCGTAGATGAAGCTGCTCACCATAGTTGAAAGGCTGAAATGATCCCAGGAGCAATGCGTAGTACAACAACATATCACTGCCCTTTAGGGAAATGTAATGGAAGTCACGTAAAGGCTGCAACCTGTGTAGGACAAATCCTGCAAGGTGTTTAAAGAAATTGATGGACAAGGCTCACAATTGGACCAAATGGTTGCATCAGTAAAACAACGCATGGAAGGGCCTGTTACAGAGCAGACGATCTAAGAGCTTGCTAAGTAGGAGGCTTAGGCAAAGAAGCAAGTCGAGGGATCTCGAGTTAATCTTGAGGCCTTTGAAGCAGTGTTTTCCAGACCTGAGTGACTTGAGATGAGTCAAAGGTGAGTGTTGGGGGCATGTTGGCCCTCAACAAAGTTTTGAGGAAACCTTAGTCAGGTTTGGACCACTTTTTAGACTTCGACACACTGGTCGAGAAAGGATTTCCCAGGCGAAGATAAGATTGTAGATCTCACCGATTTTGTGGGCTATGTTGATCCAATAAGGGGCCTCTAGGGGTTTTGTAATGGGTTATGGGATGTCGGCCCATGGGGTTTATACATGATTAGGACTTATTGTAAGGGATTGTAAAAGTATAAATAAAAGATGGATGTATGGTATAAGTAGTAGGGTTTTTGAGAGATAAATGCAAGTAATGTGATTATCTTTTTGCAAAGGAATGTCTGTGCGTTAAGGCTCTGTGCTTGATAGAGTGTTGGCTTTGTGCCTTGACCTAGTTTGGAAGGAGGATCTAGTGCTCAGTGCGTAGATCTCATATCCCATGCAAATATCGACTCTGTTGCTTAGTGCATAGGAGTCACTGAATGTAAGAGATTGAAGAATAATAAAGAATACAAAGCATTTGGTGGACATAGCCCCACACTGGGGTGAACCACATATATCTTGTGTCTTTAGGTTGCTTTGTGTTGCATTGTTTATGTTATGAATCTGCTCAGTGCTTGATGATTATGTATGATAGATAGATCTATTGATTCTTAGTTCTTTACTTGTGTTAAGAATAAATGAATGTTAGATCTAACTTAATGCTATATGCTAAGTGGTTGAAGTTATTAATCTTTGTTATTACTGCGCTAGATCTATTCTTGGCTATTCTCTGCGATGTTACTAAGATTAGGAAACTAATGCATGTCATCTTCTAAGTGTTAATATAATACGCTGTGAAGTGTTATTATCACATATCTATGTCCCAGCTTGGTTATAGACACATGCGTCCTGTAACGCCCCTACTTCTACCTCGGGTGAGACCTCGCCTACTTCGCAGGTGTTGCCAAAAGGGTCGGTAGTCGGTGTTTTGTTGGTGCGTTGTTAAGTGTTAAACACTAGGTTTGCCCCTATGCCAACAACGACAAATTTGAATAATGTCCTGTCTTTGATATGATAGTTCCATTGGACTTCACATAGTATAGATCCTTTTATTTAAAAATATTAATGGAGATGAATTTTTCTAATTTCATCGATCAAGGAAAAGTTCTAAAACAAGCCACATACTATAGTTGCGTCAGAGAGATTATATTAAAAGGCAAAGCATGTCCTATATATTCTTTAAGATAATAGAAAAATTGCCAAGATCATGAATGTATCATTATTTTTTCAGAATGAAGCATACAACCAAGAGCTAAGAAAACACCAAATGTATTGAAATTTGAGGCACAAGGCAATGCATGAACACACAAGGTGCCAAGTGAGATCCCACAAGGTTCAATAGAGTAGTACGCATCAACCTATGCATCAAACAATTTGATATAAAAAAAAAACAAGTGACATTGGTTTTCTCTTACATTTGGTATATGTTCCCATGAGAAAATAATCGGGGCCATGAGATATGAACAAAAGTCTACCAAACACAAGACAACATAAAACCAGTGAAGCTTTGCCATTTTATCCTAGCTATAACCAAACCCCAAAATGGGGAACACGAAACTTGTCGATTACTATTTTACCATGAAGCAAGTTCACTATGGACATTTTCTTCTGATAGTGTCATGTTCTATCACTACCAGTTTTATCAATGCCAAATTTCCAATATTATTGGAAATTCCTGATGGTTCTTCCCATAGGAGAAAGCTATTTCAACAGTTCAAAGGATGGGCCTGAGTTATTTACAGTTGGATACTTTGTATGGGGTTTGTCCTCATGATTTCCATTTCTCGAATGAACAATCTTATGCGCTTGTACATCGACAATAAATGCACCTGCCTGTATGAATTCCAGTGCCTCAACTCCCCAATCTCTATAGTGAGTTCTGAATATCTCAAGCTCATGTTTCAATCCATGTTGAGACCTTTTTTTCAATTAGGGCATTGAGAAAATGTAGATACCATACCATAAATGTATAGTTGGAGATCATCTTCTTTTTTATTTGAGTACCCAAAAAATGCAAAAATCCTGCCATGGCTCTATAGTTGGAAAACATTTTTCCAATTTGGGCACCCAAAAAGGTGCAGACTCCTCCAACAAATCCACAGCTAGCCACCATTTTTTTTATCATTTGGATACCCCAAAAAATATGCAAAATTCTTACTGGGAGATGCAAAAAAACATGAAAATAACAACATCAATTTCATTTGTAGTTAGATTCTCCTTGTTGTTTCAAGTGCACAAAAAGAGACAAAATCTATGGAAGGAAAATTTTACAGCCATAGATGTAAAGTCCAAAGAAATCGAGTTCGACGAACATTCATCTGGGTATTGAAGAAAAATTACAAACACACATGAATTTTTTTCATTTCCTGCCAAAGCTTGATATGAATTTTTTATCTTTATTTTTTTCAGCCGATATGCAATATTGCATCATCCTCATTTAAGGTAAATTTTCTATGTATTCGAAATTCGTACAACATGTAGACACTATTTTCCTTTTTCTGTAGGTATGATTCATATGGAAATTCTGATAACCCATGAAGCACATCTTGTAACAGAGGTTGTCTAATTGTACAATGTACGATTGTGTTGTGCAAGGTTTAGATGGAAGCATTGAGGCAATGTCTATATATGTAAGGTTATTTTCTACTGCATCGCAAACAATCAATAGTATAATCATTTATGAAAGTAGAAGTAGAAGAAGGAGAATTGAATTTTTCACATACAAGCTCGAAGGTGGTTGAGTACGCATTCGCTGCAACCAAAACACCCTCAACCTGTGCATGTGAGAATAGTAGTTAATATATTGAACAATATAATATACAACTACACAACAAACAAAAAGAAAAACTGCAGAAAATTGGTGAAGGCAATTTGTATAAGCAAAGTGAGGATGAAATTGTAGATGTATACACACAATAGTTGTAGAGCTAGTTAGTTTCGTGAGGTCCTCTACTATGTCTGTTCACAATTCTATTACAAATTTTGTTTGGGTTGTGCGAAAGATCCTTTCTTTAAATCTCTTTTCTCTGTTATCTTTTTTAAGAGAATAAGTGGAAATTTCCCTTTATGCAATTGTTTTTCCATTAAGGAAAACAAATTTGAATAGGTGTCGAACAATTGCAACTGCAACATGGAACAATGCAATAGTTGTGTAACATAACCAAGATACATGGACATGTGAAAGTAAAGGACAAAACTGGATATGGAGAACGGTTCCATTTCCTTGTCGTTGTTTTACTCTCCATCTTTAATATGGAGAATGTGTTGGGAGCCAAGTTTTCTCGCGAGTGTGACAACTGCACCAATGGTTCTGATTGGGTAAGTGTCATGGCTCTATGCAAGTTGGATGATAGTTGTGTCTGGGATGAAACAATATTCTAAACAAATAGTGGGATTTTTTTCCACAATACTTGTTTCGTTGAGCGATATAATCCGATCACAATCACCATGGTCATATACTGTTTTGGGAAATATATTAAAATTTGTTATTGATATCCCATTACATGGAAATATATTTTCTACATGTTTCTGGGCAAGTTGTGTGGGAATAGTCAGTGTGACTATCATCAGGGCCTCATTGTCTATCATGTCAGCATGCATAATGGATCTAGTTTTGTTTTCCTTATCCAAGTAGGTGTTATAAACGACCATTATGTCCCCGACGAACACTTGTCCAGTTTAGTGGTTGTTCAAGCCCTCTATTGATAGTATTTTGGTTGTTATAAGTTTATACCTAGTGACATTTTTTGAACAGGAAAAGTAATGTGAATGGTAGTCTGCATTTTTTTTTGTTTTATTTTTTACTAGCATAAATGTACAAGTAGACGCACAACTTGGATGAAGTATGGAACTAGAGTTTTGCAACCAGACCTCTTAGTCTGTGTAACTTGCGCTATGTTCGGTGTCTCACTTGCGCTCATTAATACCTCTTGTGAACTACAAAGTATGTGTTGAATATGACATCAACATATTCACCATGGCATATATGAATAAATATTTGAGGATATTTGTTTGGTAAACATATGAGGAACAGAATGTATGCATCTTTACCTTTGGCCTTGTGGGTCTGTTGATGTTTGTGATGATTGACTACTCATGGCCATGTCACCAGTCCAACTTTTTCTGATGCAAGTATGTGTAGATGAACATTTGAAGCACTAAATAAGAATATGCATTGTATATTTTCCATAATTGTTTTGAATGTCACACACTGGGTCAAAGGAGATGGAATACAAAATAGGGTGTCAAGGGATACTCAGGAAACATAAGGACCCGATGGTCAAATTGTATGCCTCAAATTTTTTGACTACAAAAATGTCTAATAGGAAATAGGGCA
>ML839336.1:24643-67703 GCA_009831015.1 Picea engelmannii | reverse complement strand
GTCACACTAATAAGTTCCATAATAAAAAAAATTGTTGATTTCTCAATTGTTGGGATTCTTTATGGAATTTTAATCTAAAATTTTATAGAGTTTGAAAAGAAAAAAATCAATACATTGCATATAGTAAAAAATCCTATCTTCCTACTGTTTATGTAAGCTCTACCCACAACTTGAAAACATGTTATGCAAAAAAATCTATGGGAAAAAAATCATGTTTCAAAAAATCTATGGAAAAAAAATCACAAGATATGCTAGGGCCATGTCAGTGTTGAAGGAGATTACTACCAAACAAAATGATAAATATGATAATTTATTTGAAAGAGCATTGGTATGAATGATAGATAAAAGAGGACCATAATTAAATGAAATTGAACCCTAACAATGGTGATCGAACAAGTCTGGGCTCACACTTTCCGAGGGAGTAATTAGATGCATGCCTCCTTGCATGGCTCCGATCTCTGGGAAAGATGAAGGGATATGATCCTTTAGTCGACTACTCTGACGATTTGTTGTCAGAACCAAACATATTTTCCTCTCCAAAATTGTTCCCCTCTGCAATTACACTTACTCTCGTCGGTGCCCCACACGAGCAGGGAAGGGACTCAAAGCTACCTTTGTCAAATCATTACCAGGAAAATGCTTTGTCAGTCAGACACCTCATCTCGTTGGGACCACAGTGGCACACTCAGATCTCAAGCTCATTTATCAACGCAACTTCTCTGAAGGGGATTTGTGCAATGTAACTAAGGTCCTTACCTCTCCCTCGTCTAGATTTCTATCGCCATGCAGATTGCCTGCAACCACAAAGTCTGAGAAACATTATTCAGAGATGAAAAGGGTACAAGAAGAATCCTCTATGAATTGCCCTTCCCCGGATTTGAAGTCAGTTCCAAACGAAGAGTTGCAATCACATGCAAAGAAAAAACGCAAAAAAACCATAAAATCTTGGGGGGGGACGAGTTGCTCTGGCTGTAGGAGAGGATTTATAGGTTTCCAAAATCGTCGATTTGCATGGTCAAGCCATTGTGGGAAAGTTTGTGGGTAGGCCTATGGCATATGACACTGTATTGACGTGGATAGAAAAGGAAAGGAAACCATCCCTGAGCTACTTGCCAATTTTCCACCTTCTCTCTAAAGGTTGGATGGGGGTAATATTCTAGAATAAATCAGATGTGAAAGTTATACTTGTTGGACAATGATATTGGGATCATCGCTTTTTTTTCTCAAAGGCATGGCACCCACTCTTTGACGCTTATGAGGAGAGCCTCTCCATTCTTCCAATTTGGATCAAGTTTCTCAATTTACCCATTGAATTATGGTCAGACAAGGGGGTTTGTGTCATTGGTGAGGTATTTGGAAACTATATCACTGCAAATAAGCACTATAAATCCTCAAACAACCGCTCAGTAGCCCAAATTCGGGTGGATGTCGATCCCATAAATGGTCTATATGAATCAATGGACATTGTACTAAGGGATAAATTATATACCCAGTAGTTGGATTATCTCCACTTTCCTTTTAGATGTGCTTGATGCCACCACGTGGGACATCTACATGCAAAATGCGAGCTGGGCTTTCAAAATTTTAGCCAACCTCCCGCCCGAGGATCCTTGCATTCACCTCAACACAAGACTTACTTTGAAAAAAAAGCATCCTCGACCGCTATAGTATCCGCAAAAATCGTTGAGTCCCTTCCTGTCGAGGACAAAGCTTTGGAACATATGGTACCAATTCAATCACAACATGCAAATCAAATCTCCAGTGACACAATCCAAAAGGCGAGGTTGTTTATGATGCTAAATAATTCATCTAGAGACCTAGAGTTGTCGGAGGCTTAACACAATACATTAGCATCCTTTTGGGAAGCGACTCTGCATACTCTACAAGGTATTGGTAAGTCTTCCTCCCTGAATGAACCGAACCAATATCTCCTACATGCTCTACTTTTCAAGAATTAGATCCTACTATAAGATTGGGGGTGAGAAATGAGACACTTCCCTTTACATAAACTCCTCTTCCATCTCCCCTTGCATCGTCCCTTGACGAGTTCCCTCCTGGGTTGCATCCTAGTCTAAATCCTTTGGCTCCCACTAGCCCTTGTCACAGGTCGGGTCCCTCTTGCTCAAAGCCAACCTCTCACTCGTCAAGGAGAGACCCTTATTTCTTGCGACCTAGGGGTCTTGGCGTGGGTTTCTTGGGCAGCCTAGGCCTGGACTCTATTAAAGATTTAGCCCTTCTCAAAGTTGGACGTAAATATGTCATTAAGAATGCATAAGAAAGAGTGTCTTGTGAGGTTTTCCAAGGTAAACAAAAATTAATAACTATGGTGCTTAGAGCAGGGATGGTTTCTCACAAGGTTTCTCAATGATCATTGTATCTATCAACATGTCGGCTTAGGAGAGAAGGCCAAAAAATTATCCCTTTGTAGTCTTTGCGATAGCACAAAACCTGATATTATTCTCCTACAAGAAACCATGGGTATCTTTGAATCCTTTATGTTTGACCTTCAATGTCTCTTTCCTGGCTGGAATTTCATTGGAACATACTCTGCGGGTTTATCTAGTGGCTTAATTACTGGTTTATCTCCAAGGATCTCACTTATTAACTCATACTCTATTGTTGCTAGTTTATTTACTGACATTTTTTGTTTTGAGCTAAATCGTCACCTTAAAATCCTCAATATTTATGGGCGATATGCTGACAAGGAAACATTATAGAACAAAACCATAGGCTATAATTCATCTTTGGATGAAAGTCTTATAATTGGAGGTGATTTAAACTTTACGGTTAATAAAGATGAGATGTGGGGTGTTCAGGGTTGGGAGGACAAACTCTCGAATTTCTTCACAGAGAAATTCGAAGCATGCAAGTTAGTTGATGTGGAATTTATGGTTTTGAAACCCACTTGGTATAACAACTGAAAAGGGGATGAAAGTATCCACAAGTGGCTAGATTGATTTCTAGTCAAAGATGCTTTACTCCACTCCATCAATAATTGTTGATTATGGGTAAGAATCGTACGTTGTTCTAATCATTGGCCCATTTTCTTATAACTTGGTAAGATAGATCCTAAATTGAGCTCTCCCTTTAAGTACAACTCTAATTGGTCCAGCATCAAGGACATTAAGAATCTAGTCAGGCCCATGTGGCTTCATTTCTCAATGTCAAGGGGTTTGTCATTCAATGATAAGATCCTAGAGAATCTTTAGAATTTGAAAAAGGTATCATCGACTTGGGCCAAAGCCCATAAACAAGCTCTAGGGAAGGACCTTAATTCTACTGAGCAAAAATTGGAGGACTTGTATGCACAAGCTATTGATAATATGTCAATTGATGCATAGATAAGGGACGAAGTTAAACAATTGGAAGACAAGCGCCACACCATTCTACTAGAGAAGGAACAGATGTCCCGACTTAAGAGTCGTTCTCTCTAGTTAGAGGTTGGAGACCAAAACACTAAGTACTTACAAAAAAAATTCTAACCATAGGAAGAATAAGAATTATACTATATGGGAACTCGAGGATTAACATGGCAACAAGAAAAGGGATTTTTCAAATATTGCAGAATTGGGGGTCTCACATTTCAAAAACCTCTTTGCAAAGAAAGAGCATGAATCTATTGAAGATATGTTGCGTCTCTTAAGACTCTTCCCAAAAATGATCGAACAAGAAGAAAACAAAGAATTATTCAAGGAAATAACATTGGAAGAGCTTTATGGAGTACGAGATTCATTCAAAAAAGACAAAATCCCCGACCTAGATGGATGGACTATAGATTTCTATCGGGATTTTTTTGATCTAGTTGGAAAGGATATTGTTCTTGTCCTAGAAGAGATCAGGAAGAAGGGTGAATTAAAACTTGCTTTTAACACTACGTTCCTTACCTTGATACCAAAAACTGATCTTCCCGTCTCCTTTGAATATTTTCAGCCCATTTCTCTCTACAATAGCCTCTTTAAAATCCACTTTAAGATCATCGCCTTACGATTGAAGCCCATCCTCTCCAACTTCTTCTCCCATGAGAAATTCGGCTTCCTCAAAGGTCATCTAATCTACGAAGTCATAGGTGCAATGCAAGAGGGTCTTCATACTATCAAAATAAAAAAGAAAGATGTATCGGTATTCAAAATTGATCTATCAAAAGATTTTGATAGAGTTTCCCAGTTATTCCTTGGATTACTACATCTACAGATCGGCCTAAATCTACAATTTGTTAAGTGGATAATGGTGGGAGTCACTTCGGATTTTTTTTCTCTTTTAATCAATGGAGTAGGCACCACATTTTTCAAATCCAGTGGTAAGGCACGGTTGCCAAGAGTTTAGGGTCGCCATCGAACTATGGAAGCAAGGCACAATTGTACCTCCATTCATAGAGTTACCCACCTCTAAGGGAGCACTGTAATCCATTCATATGAGTTGTTTCCATAATTAGTAGCATCATGCTCCTCCATGGCCTCCTCTAGTGCTAATGCCAAAAGTAATCCCAGTACCAAGAACCATGGAGGAGTCAGACTCGGACGACTTCGGTCGGGGTCTGTAGGGATCAGAAGGTGAGAAGGAAGTCCAACTATCAGGGGATACGTTATTCATTGACCTCTCTCAGGAGGAGCCCCCATAAGAAGTGGCCTATACCGGGGTTACAATAAGAGGGGTGGGTAAATAGCGTAGAGGCAGGTACTCTCGCTTAGGCAGGTAATAGAGCATAGAGGGAGGAATTTGTTGTGTTCCGAAGAGGTAAGTGTTGTAGGAACCTTGTGTTTCATATACGTAAGCAAGGTTTATGTTTTCTTTTTCTTGGGTATGTTGTGCTGCCATTAGTCCGATGTTATAAATCCATGCTATAAGAGAAATCTCTACATCCGCTAGAAATGAAATATCAAGAAGTGAGAAATGAAATCAATTTAGTAATAAAGGTTTAGTCACAGATTTATATCTTGTGCCAGCATATGCAAAGGCAGGAGTTTCAGTTGATGGACCCGGGCGGAGAACCAAATAAGGCATGTAGGAAGGGGACTCAGACAAGGTTGTCCCTTATCCCCACATCTATTTATATTGGTGATGGAAGACCTAAGTTGTGCCTTGATTGAAGCTCGTCGAACTCACGCCTTCCATGGAATCTATCATGGTCCCTAAACAACTCTCTCCCACTTATTTTTTGTTGATGATATTTTAATCTTTTGTCGTTGTGCTCTTGCAGACTTCCAGACCCTTTTGGACATTCTTAACAATTTCAACACTGCAACCCAAATGATTATAAAAATTAGAAAATCTGCCATCTATCTCCCTTCAAATAGTGAATAAATCAGTACCATGTTTAGCAATTTTTTTCCATATGCACACAAAGAGATTGGTGAAATTATCATGTACTTGGGATATGCCATAAAACCCAATAACTATGGCATTAAAGATTGGTCTTGGCTATTGGCAAAGGTGGAGCAAAAACATCCCTTGTGGGTTGTTTTGGGGGTTCACTTGTTCTTCTCCATTCACTCTTAGACCCTTCTCACTCTTTCATTTTTGGCCTCATTCTTGCTAATTCATGTGCTCTTGGTCTGAGCATGGAAACAAATGGATGGAAGAGGAGAGCCATTGCTAGATGACTGTAATAAACTATTGATCATTCCAGGAGGGAATGGATGCCTGGGTGCATGAGATTGATGGTAGTTCGAAAAGAAATATCCACAACTGAGAATCCTTAGAGTTTCCAACAGGTAGATTTCCTAACTAGTAGCATTGGAGCCCTAGAGAGAAATGGAACAACATGAGGGACTGCATGGTAGAGAAAGGTGTCCATTTCTTTGGGTTGTGCAGATTAAAGGGGAAAGAGAGATGGAAATAAGGATTTGTTGTGTGGTTGGGAAACCCGAGAGCTAGTTAGCAAACAATTGTGTGTTTTAGATTTGGCCTAGGACACATCCTTGTGGATTCATAGCCCTGGCTCGGGGGTGACCCAGTGTTGAGAGTAAATGAACAACAATGTCAATGGTTGGGAGGAACGTCCTTGGTCTGCAGCCAGTTGGTGAATGTTTACTTGCAAAGATAAGTGCTCTCTGTGTTTTATGCATAATGTATATTCCATTGTGTATTTAATTATCTCTAAGATGTATTTTTGTGTGCATGCTTGCTGGTTATTTGTTGTGCATGACACACTATTTATTTATTTTATGTTGTAGCATGGATCTTGATCAATGCATGTGAGTCTTTCATGCTTAATTTCGAATTAATTATTATCAAAACTCAAAATCAGTTTTGAAGTGAGTTTTTGAGGTAGCATGGCTGGGTATGTTACAAATTGGTATTAGAGCTTCTTGTTCAACACCAAATTGGTATGGGCTAAAAATTTTGTGAATTTGTGAAATTCGTTGTTGCATTTTTGTCTATTACTAAATGGGGAGGGGGACGGAGAAGAACATAAGTGAAACCCCCAAATTATGAGCAGATTTCGAGTTTCAATGTCTAGAGTAGGCAAATAAGTGATTTATGGCATTGATTTGCAATTGCAGAGTTGAATTGGCCTTGGAAGTCGAATTCCTATGATTTTCATGGAGACTGGTTAGTTTTGTGAACTGACGACCCAGATTAATTCGACCTGGAGAATCGACAGTCGAGATTGAGTCGCAGAGGATCAGAGTAAAGCATTTCTAAAGGGCCTTTAGGAAGCAAGTGTCGAAAATACTTCAGAGTCGAGTGTGAGGCTGAGTCCGAAGGGATGAGTATGATGACTTGAGCCCGAAATAACAAGATTTTTCACATCAGTCAGATCCATTATTAGTCATAGATCTCTCGAAGGATGGATTTAGAAGGTCTAAATTCAAACGTAAGTTGGAAGTCCGAAGAAGAGAAAACTGAAAGAACAAGAGCCATCAGATCAGTTAGGATCCTTCTCACCTGTCAGATCTTGTGGAGATGTTCTTTCAGAAAAGTGATTTTGAAAGATCTCATTGAGAAAAGTTTCGATGGTATCGAAAGGGAATATTCTTCAATACCCTCTTTTCAGAGCAGTGAAACTTCACCAATCTTCTGAACTCCAAATGAAAAGTTTCGATGGTATCGAAAGGGAATATTCTTCGATACTCTCGTTTCAGAGCAGTGAAACTTCCCTAATCTTATAAATTCTGAATAAAAAGTTTCGATGGTATCAAAAGGGAATATTCTTCGATACCCTCTTTTCAGAGAAGTGAAACTTCCCCAATTTTTTGAACTCTGAATGAAAAGCTCCGACGGTATCGAAAAAGAATATTATTCGATACACTCTTTTCGGAGTCCCATTTGAGGCCGATTATTCAGCACTCCAAATGGGCACCTCCGACGAACGGTCTAGATCTATTATGATTTTAAGATCAAAGGTGCAGATTGCCCCGTAGGTAAAACTGCTCCATAGTTTCAAAAAAAATAGTTTGGAGCCATTTTCTTATTTTGGTCATAACTAGAGCATATTAAGTCATATTTGGATGAAACTTATGGTTTTTGTCCGCAGAGATGAGCTCTACAATAGTGACAGAGGGGGTCATTGTTCATTTCTGCTTGGATTTGTCAGAAATCGTCAAATAATGGGTTTTAAAGATCTCGGTCTAGATTATTGGTAGAGGTCCAGATTAAGTTGAAACTCATTGAGAGTGTCCAAAAATAAGATACAGAAATAACCCATGAAGGAACTGAATAAATCCCAATGGGATTGGAATGGGGATGCTGAAATAGGCCAAAATCCACTATTATGGGCCACTTTTTTAGGATTTTTGAGATTTCTAGAGGAAAAGTGACCCCAGATCGAAAAAATGAAAATTTTTATGTACTCGACATTTTATATAATCATCAAGGTGAAAAACTTTGGTTAGTGAAAATTTTCTAGAAGTGCACAAATAAAGTGATAGCCAGTTTTGCTAAAAATTCAAAGTCTGGAAAAAGAGGTGAAAAAGGGCAAAATGGTCATTTCCATATTGCTGCAGTTTTTCACTAGAGCATCATATTGAAAATATGAAAGTTGTTATGTATTCCTTGTAATTCTAATTATATATGCCTCATATAAAAGTTTCTCTAGTTCCTGACATATTTTCTTTTGCAATTGATTGAAGTTGGCATTTCAATAAAATTTCACCAGTGGAGAAAATGCACAAATGGGGTGAAAGTGGCTTTTTTCAGGAAGCCATAACTTCCAGCTCATAAATCATATCAGAGCAAGAGTATAGTCATTGGAAATATGATTATGAGCTAAATGACCTGGAACTATTAGAATTTGGATATTTTTGGTATAAATATTCATTAATTGAGCAAAAAAAAAAAGACATGTAGCATTAATTGACAAATTTTTAGGATATGCATATTTCTAACAAAAATGGTTGCTTGCACATTTTGAAGAATTAGGGGGTATAAACATATCAGTTTAGTATAAGAATGCATATTCAATAAATGTTAGAAGGAGAGGGAGACTTCAGTCATGATAAAGAGGTCAAAGGACAAAATATATGTGTTGGTAATACATAGAGAGAATCAAATGGACATAAGGGCAAAGGGGAGCAAGAAACATTAATACAGACTGTGAGAAGCCTATAAATACAAGTACAGAGCTATAAAGCAGACAATGAGAGGCTGATAAGAGAACAAAATCAGATAAATGCTCAAGTGATGCAAAGCTTAAATAAGTTGGTTGAGGCAACAAAGAGCTACAGGACAAGCAATGAAAAGTGGATAAAGAACTAAAAAAAATGATTATTATTCATCTGTTATAGAGTCTGAATGAATTGCAAGGAACAACAACAAGAATCCTCACATAAGACATTAATCTTGCCGGTGAATAATGTCATTAATTGGCATAGAAAGGAAAAGTAAGGCTCCATAGCCTTGAAGGTAGAGATGTGTAGACAACTGCAAGCTTGATGTGAAAGAAAACAAATATCTTAAGTGGTTGTGTGTGACTAATATATATGTGTCAATCATAGGAGTTCTAGGGAAGTATTTGTTAGATATGACTTAGCTACTTGTCTAAAAGTGCTCAATGAAAGAAATCCACTTATAATATCAAAGTTCACAGTGGAAGCAGGATGTCAATGCAGAGAAATTGGAGATAGAATAATGAATTCTCTTTCACTTGAAAAGTGCCACTGAATGAAAATAGACTTCCATTAGGAATGGTATTAAATGTGAAAGGTATGGTTTCACAGGAAAATATTAATGAAGTAATCTAATGGACAACTAGGAGTAATAGTATTTGATTCAAGAATGTTGTGGTAGTAGAGTGATGGAATGTTCTGAGCTACCTCATTCCAAGGTGTTGGAATGTTTCATAAAGGTAAATTTTGGATATGATTGCCTACGAGAGGTTGTTGTAAATAGAACACATTAGTTGGATTGCATAGAGGCCAAATGGAACTTATTGGAAAGTGTTCAGACCGAGAAATAGTAGTGTAGATGAGCAAAATGGGAGCACACAAGGAAACAAGGATCTAAAGAAATTCAAGGAAAACCAGTTACAACATAAATAAATAAGTGAATTGAAACATAGATGCACTAGATTTCTTGACACATACCATGAAGTTAGAATGCATATGCATTAGTAGGCATGTTGATAGTGAATGCTTGGTACATATAGATGTGCATTGTGCATATGTACATGATTGGATATGCATATGGCATGCTTGAGGACTTAGAATAGTTTCTTGTTATATACATGCAATAATTATGTTATAGCAATTGAGTATGACTAATTATAAATTATGGATTATGGATTCAAGAAAAATGATATAGCATGGTTAAAGATGTGGATGTTGATGTTGTTACTTATGACTTCCAACTATGTGAAGACCCATGAGGGTGGTAGGAATGGTAATCGAAAGGATGGAAGAGAAAGCTTGCGAGCTTTTACAAATACCATCTGATCAGATAACATCAAGTAGGTTGATAACCACCATGAAGGTACACATTTGGTTGCTTCCAATGTTGAAGATAATTTAGGTAAGAATTGCCTTAGTTAATTTTTCAATATTTAAATTGATATGTAATGGTCGAAGGCCTAGAGCATGTAAATGTTATTGATGCTAGAATGCATTTAGATAGAATGTTAGTTGCATATTGTGTTATATTGATTATGGGATCATAACCATGTTAATTCGGGAGACATACTCTTGCTATAGCAATAAATACCCATCGGGATAGTCATGTGTGAGACCATGATATGGTTGGATATGGAAGGGATATAGTGCTATGTGAATACTCATTGGTTTCCCTGTATAGAGGATGTTTGGATTTCAACCTCTTTGCCGACACTAAAGAGCACTTAGGAACTATGATTCATCGTGTTGTGTATGGGTTGAAGAGGAGGGTATCCAAATAGTCAGGCAATATTGAGAAGAGTTCGAATGATGTGTTGAGGCGTTGGCTAGGTCTTCCAAATCATCATGGTGAAATGCATGACATAGTTATGTGGTATTATGTAGTCAATGCAGGGATGCATTGTGTAAATGTGGCCATGGGTATTGACACATCGATTGTTATTATTTTTTGCATTATGAAAATCATGTGGTGCTGGAAATACATAATGATGGATAACAACATCATATTTAATATGAATACTAGTTGAAGGTGATTGAATTGTTGTTTGTTACAATGTTGAGATCACTTTTTGGAACTGTTGAAAATGTTACAAGTGGTATTAAAGGAATTATTGAATGCATTTTGGTGAATGCATGTATATATGACATAGAAATGATTATGCTGACAACTGAAATGATGTGAGTATGGCTAACTCATGATTTTGAGAACACTTTTGGCGCTGTTAGATACTGCAACAAGAAATTTGCAAGTTAAAGTAGTTAAATAATGATGAATTATGGAAAATCTCTCTCAGGGGAGCAGAGTAATAAAAATATTTCCGGATAAAAGAAAATATTGGTTGATAATACATGTGTAGAGAATGATGGGTTCATTCCAGTTAATAGTTGTATTAATGGAAGTGATTGAATTGTAGTTGTAAACAATTCTGAGATCACTTTGTGATTTTTTTTAAATGGTTGCCATGAAAAAATATATATCTTGTACATGAGATACTGACAATTTGTTTGGATGAGTGAAAGATGATAAACAGGTGGAGTGGTCTTGGATATGGAAATAATGTAATCCCATAAGGAAGATTATTCTCTACTATTGGAAGAGTCAAACATTATGAGCAAAAGCTCATGTCTGGAAACTTTATTTTTTTGTATAAAACAATTTTGGAAATTAGAATTTAAAATTACCGACAATCTGTTTAGTTGCATGTAAATTGAGGAAATTGCAGGTAAAATGGTTTTGGATATGGCAGGGATGTAAGCCATATGGAACACTAATATCTACAGTTGTAGAGACAAACATTATGAGCATAAAATTCATGCTTGGAAATTTTATTTTCTTGTATAAAATAAATTTCAGAAATTAGTAGTTACAAATTGTTATGTTATGCTAACAATTTGTGTGGTTGAATGAAAGGTTGAAAAAATTGTAGGGAGAATGATCTTGGAAGTGGCAGGGATGTAATCCCATACATAAGACCAAATATTGTTGCTATAAGAGCCAATCATTATGACCAAAATCCTCATGCTTGGGGAATTTTGTTTCCTGTATATAAACAAATTTGAGATTTTTTTTTTTTATATGATATGCTAACAATTAGTTTGGTTGATTGAAGATTGAGAAAATTGCAGGAATAATGGTATTGGGTATGACATTGTTGTAAGCCATAATAAACATTGATTCCTGTAGCCGCAAGAGCCAAATGAATTATGAGCAGGAAGTTGATGCTTGAAAAAATTTGTTTTCCTGTATAAAACAGATTTGACATTTATGAGTGAAAATTGTTATAATGATATCTCATGATGACTGTATGTGTACAATACAGATGAGATGTTGGATATGCAATATGCAAGCTTGAGAAAAAGAGCACTGGAAGGAAATCAAGGTCAATTATGAAGTCATAGAATGAAGAAAGTCTAATGGACTTGTTGTTGTTGGAGTTCTTGGAGCCGCAACTCTGAAACTTCCTACCCGAGTGCACTTGAGCCCTTGAGAGAAGTGGAACAACCTGAGGGATTGCATGGTAGAGAAAGGGGTTCATTTATTTGGGTGCGTAGGTTGATAAGGAAGGAGAGCTTGCCAATTGGAATTGCTACCAGAAATGTAAATTCTAAAGATCATTATACACGTTTTGGGTCGGAATGCCTATGTATGCATGTTTTATTTTAGACTAGAGTGCCTATGTATAAGTAATTGGTTGGATTGCCTGTGTGGATTAAGGCCAGAGAGCCTATATTTGTGATATTAAGAACACCGGTATGGTGTTGTGCATTGACGACAATGCCAAAATAAGGGGAGGGGGATGTAACACCCCGATTTAATCCCTATGAATTAAAATGTATTATGTAAATGTGGCATTAGGTTGGTGAGTTGGTAAACTTGAAAAGGGGATGAAGTGCCTAGGAAATGTAATACATCTATATATATTAATAAAATGCATTGTTGGCTGCAAGATGAACAAGGACAAAAGATAGAGTGTTATGATTCCATAAGAGAGGGGGCTAAAGGGGCTAAGTCTTTTTATTATATTTTATTTACCCATATTGGTTTTAATTGGGAAAAGTAGTTACATGAGATTCTTGGGAGGAAGGTCGTGTGGTTCTTGTTTTCATGTAATTATATAAACATCCCTTGTGGGATGTTTTGTGGGTTCATTTGTTCTTCTCCATTCAATCTTACACCCTTCTCACTCTTTCATTTTTGGCCTCATTCTTGCTAATTCATGTGCTCTTGGTATGACCATGGAAACGAATGGTTGGAAGAGGAGAGCCATTGCTAGATGACTATAATAAATTACTAATCATTCCAAGAGGGGATGGATGCTTGAGTGCATGAGATTGATGGTAGTTCAAAAAGAACTGTCCATAGTTGAGAATCCTTGGAGTTTCTAGTAGGGATATTTCCTTACCAATATCACTAGAACCCAGGAGAGAAATGGAACAGCCTGAGGGACTGCATGAAAAAGAAAGGTGTTCATTTCTTTGGGTTGTGCAGGCTGAAGGGAAAAGAAAGCTGGAAATTAGGATTTCTTGTGTGGTTGGGAAACCTGAGAGCTAGTAATCCAACTATTATGTGTTTTAGATTTGGCTTAGGACACGTCCTTGTGGATTCATAGCCCTAGCTCGGGGGTGACCTGGTGTTGAGAGTAAATGAACAACAATGTCTATGTTTGGGAGGAACGTCCTTGGTCTGCAGCTAGTTGGTGAATGTTTACTTGCAAAGATAAGTGCTCTCTGTGTTTTATGTATAATGTATATTCCACTGTGTATTTAATTATCTTTGAGATGTATTTATGTGTGCATTCTTTCTATTTATTTGTTGTGCATGACACACTATTTATTTCTTTTATGTTGTAGCATGGATCTTGGTTAATGCATGTGAGTTTTTCATGCTTAATTTCGAATTAATTATTATCAGAATTTGAAATCAGTTTTGAAGTGAGTTTTTGAGGTAGCGTGGCTAGTGTGTGGGTGGTTGGGTACGTTACATGTTGTCACTTCTAGTCTCATGGGCTTTGTGGTTCGATCGTAATGAGCATTTATTTGAAAACAAAACTTAGTCGCCTTTGAAAGTATCACAACATGTTATTGCACTCTCCCAGATTTACAAGGTTGCCCACTACAATAAGCTCCCAAGAATGAGTACTTCGATCTGTATTGATAACTCCAAGCCATGGGGATTCTTTGGCAAGGCCTGTCAAGGCTCCGAAAATATATGTGGATCAGGATTCTTATTATATCTCACTCTGACTCATTACCTTCATGGGAAAACAAACATTGGATTTGGTTCAAACAACTTGGCAGAGTTCTCTTCACTCTTGGCGCTTCTAAAGTTGGCATCTATCAAAGGAGTCCATAAATGCCATATTTATGGAGACTCAAAGCTATGCATCTGGTGGATGATCAAAGAAACACATCTCCACCATTTGAATTTGATTCAGTTAGGCCAAAAGCTTCATTTTGTTGCCAGATCATTTGAAGATATTTACTTTTCTCATATTTTTAGGGAACTAAATACTAAGGTTGATTCACTTTCAAAATAAGCACTCCAACTTCCATCAAATGCTATTGTCTGGGAAGAATATTCCAAGGACTCTTTCATAGCATGAGTCAAGGACTCCTTCTACTAAAAAGAACTCTCTTGTTTCATATTTTTGAGGATATGTTAGTTGATAACCACTTGGTTGTATTTTGAGAACAACTACTAGACAAATTATTTTGATATGTTTCGGTGATTTGGTTGGTTAACCATACTCTTGATCACATATTAATACCTTTTGAATGTGCATCCTATTATCTTAATAGAAAGTATGTTTTTTTTTTGGGGAAAAAAACAATGTGGATAAAAAAAATCATCATTAATGCTACCAATTCGAATTTAGATAAGTAACCATTGACCTACTTACAAAGGTTGCATTATCCCACATAAGATTATAGACAAATATATGATGTGTAATATTGAATCCATTACCACTGGCGAAGGGTTTGCTGGGAGAGGCCGAGTTTTCCTTTGAAGGGCGAGTTTATACATGGAAAATCGTGACAGGCTCTGTGGGCATCATACTTCATCAAGAAGACGAGTTATAACAGAGTGAAGGGATAATATTGTAAGGCCGACGCTGCCATGGAGGCCCAAGACTTGCCCCTCGGGCCCTCACATGCTCCGCCCTCGGATGCTGAAGCTGCCTTCTCCTCTCTGCTAGCTTTGTTGCCCAAAAAGAAGAAGTCTGAAGCCACTAAGTTCGTCAAAAAGCTCGACGATGTTCCTGAGGTAAACCTCCCTCCTGAGGGTCCGATACAGGTCGCCGTGTCCCTGGCAGATCGGGCCCTGGTGGGTCAATTAACGGGCCTTTGGGCCTCGCCAAAATCGACAGAAAACTGGGTCGTTAAGAATTGGATTCTACTGATCAAGAACAAAGTCACCTCATATTTTCTGGGTAGAGGCTACTTCCTGTTCGAGTTCAACACAAAGGAGGACAAAGCCTTGATCTTCAGGAATGGGCCCTATTTCATGGGTCCTCAGGGCCTCTACCTCAATAAATGGACCCCTGACTTTGATTCGGCCGTGGATGTCCCAACGACAGTTCCTGTCTGGGTTTGGCTCCCTAATCTTCCTGTGCACTGCTGGAACTGGGATTCCCTGAAGCACATTGGAGATGCTTTGGGAAAGTTCATTGATAGAGCAAACAACAACGATCAGTATGATTGTGCCCGATTCTGTGTCGAGGTGGACTTAGAGGTGGGACTTCCGGAGGCCATCAAAATAAAGGTTGGCAGTTGGATGCATGTGCAGGTGCTGGACTACAAGCAGCTCCCTTTCAAATGCTGTAAATGTCACGTCTATGGCCATTTTGCAAGAGGGTGCCCAAACAAAGGGGAAGCAGAGAAAGGAAAGGAAGATGGTTGGAACCAAGTCAAGAGGTCAAAGACAACTCACAAGAAGACTGGGGCTCAAGGCTCTCAGCCTGCCTCCACCCAGAATGATCCTCCGTAAAAAAGCCAAGGAAATAGGTATGAGCTCTTAAGCTCTACAGAAGAGACTCCTCGGGAAGAAGCTAGGCAGGATAAACCCTCAGAGAAAATGACTTCAGCAGGAACAAGTCCTGAAGAAAGTGCCACGGCAAGAAATAAGGATAAGCAACCAGAAGCCTCTGAGGAGGAGCAAGACTCGGAGGAGTCCGAGGAGGATGGAGAAATAGGAGAGACGCAAGCATCGGTCAGAAGATCTGCAAGGGGCCGCAAATCTGCTAGAGAAAAGAGAGACCAAGAAACTTATAAAGACAAGCTTCAGGATAGTCAGCCCACTCTGGAGAAACTCCTTGAAAAAAATACGAAGATGACTAAAAATCAAGTGCAAGGCTCCAAGGGAGCCCCTCACCATAAAAATAAATGATGAAGATTGTCTCCTGGAACTACAGAGGAATGGGGAGCAAAGTGAAAGAAGAAGCAACGAGAAGCCTTATAAGAAGAGAAGCCCCAGACATTCTTCTGATTCAGGAGACCAAAATGGAGGACAATGAGTTTCTCCAAATCAGTTAAAAATTATGGAAAGGAAGTAGCAGTCAAGCAGTTTCAGCACGGGGAGCCTCTGGGGGACTGGGCTCTCTTTGGAATCCTCTCAAGTATAGGCCGGTTACCGAGCTGCACAACACCCATTGGTTGTTTTTGAAGCTCCAACCTTTGGACTCGAGGGAGGCACTTAGTCTTTTCAATGTCTATGTTCCAACAAATATAGGGGAGAAAAAGGAGTGTTGGGACTCCATCAGGCATCTGTCGGAGTCAGAAAATTTAGAAAACATCATTGTTGCAGGTGATCTAAATCTTACCCTTCGCATGGAGGAAAAGCGAGGATGCACAATCATAAGGGACCCTGCAAGGGAGTGGGTGGAAGACCTCATGCAGGACTGGGATCTGCTAGATATTCCCCCAGAAAATGGTAAGTACACTTGGTCCAATAAAAGAATAGGTCCCCGTCACATTGCTGCTAGACTTGACAGATGTTTGGTGCATAGTTCCTTTCTTTTGCTAGGCTTAGAATTTAGATTGCATATTCTCCCATGCAGTGTTTCTGATCATAAGCCCATTATGCTTGAGATGTTGGGCCACAATGACCTTGGCTCCATTCCCTTCAGGTTCAATCCTCTTTGGGTCAAGGAACCTGAATTTCTGAATCTGGTTCTGGACAGTTGGAAAACACCAGTGAAAGGTTCACCTTTCTTCATTTGGGAGGAAAAATTTAGAAGACTGAAAGCTGTCCTTAAATCTTGGGCCAAATCTCTTCCCTCCGCTTCAAAAGAGAGAAGGCAGGCCCAAGACATTCTTGCCCAGCATCATGCCCAAAGCGAAGATGTTGAAATCACTAAATAAGTATTGGATAAGGAAGCTGAGCGTCAGCAAAGCTTCCATAAAGCTTGCCTCTTGGAGGAAGAGCATTGGAGACAAAATTCTAGGAGTTTATGGCTTAAAGCGGGAGACAGAAATACTGCCTTCTTCCACAAACAAGCTCAAGCCAGAAAGAGCTTCAACTCTATTGCAGAAATCAAGGATGGTAACTCGACACACAAAGACTTTGAGAGCATAAAGAGAGCAGCTTTCAATCACTTTCAAAACCTGTACAGAGAAGAGGGTGTGACCGATCCAAACTCTAAATTTTTAGAGGCGGTTCCCCCTAGGATCTCTCCTTTAATGAATCAACAGCTGGAAGCGAAGATATCTATACAAGAAATAAAAGAGGCTCTCTCCGACATGGATCCGGACAAAGCCCCAGGCCCGGATGGCTTCACTGCAAGATTCCTTCAAACCTGCTGGCAGATTGTGGAGAAAGACCTCTACAAAATGATTTTGAAATCCCAAAACTGTCAGAAAATAGGGGGCAGCACCAATTCATCTTTTCTCGCCCTCATTCCCAAGGAAAAGTGTGCTAAAGAATTTAATCAGTTCCGACCCATCTCTCTTTGTAATATTGGATATAAATTAATCACAAAGGTAATTGCCAACAGGCTGAAAGGTACTCTCCCAGTCATCATCACGGAGAACCAAGGTAGATTTGTTCAGGGGAGGCAGCTTGCTGACAATTTCATTCTCGTGCAAGAGGCGATTCACTCAAGCCATCTTCGCAAAGAGAAAGGTATGGTAATTAAACTCGATTTAGCAAATGCCTTTGATCGGGTCAGACTTAGCTTTCTTTGGGAAATTTTGAAAAAAATTGGCTTTGGAATGGGCTTTCTAAATTAGATCCGTGCTTGTATTGTCGATCCTTGGATCGCCCCCTTGGTGAATGGGAGAGCAGCTGGTTTTTTTAAAGCTTCAAGAGGGCTTAGGTAGGGTTGCCCCCTCTCTCCGCTTCTGTTCGTCCTTTATGTTTCTGTCCTGAGTTTCTATCTTGATCAGAAATTGGTTGACCAAGAGATCTTGGGGCTCAATATAGCCAGAGGGGTTAAAAATGTAAATCACACCCTGTTTGTGGATGATACCCTCTTGTTAGGGGTTGCCTCTGCCAGATCTGCTTTAATATTTAAGGAGGTCTTGGACGACTACAGTGAAGCTACATGCAGTTGTTTAAACAAAGGTAAATGTAAAGTTTTTTGCTGGAATATCTCTGCTTCCACCCTCTCTGCCATCTCCAGAATCCTTGGATTTTCTGCCTCCCTTTCTTGGTCCTCTTTTACTTACTTGGGCCTTCCCATCTTCCGTAAACTGGCTTACAACAGAGACTGGATTCCTCTATTGGACAAATTTAAGGCCAAAATTCAAGCTTCGGGTTTCTCTTGGTTAAACCTTGCCGGCAAAACCGTCCTCATCAAATCCGTTCTCAGTAGCCTCCCCATTTTTCAATTCTCTGTTTTTCTTGCACCTTCAGGCATCATAAAAAAAATGGAAGTCTTCATTCGTAAGTTCTTCTGGAAAGGGGGCAATCACAATGACAGGAAAATCCCTTTGGTAAGTTGGGAGAAAATTTGCAAGCCTCAGATTGAAGGAGGCCTCAACTTCAAAGACCTCAGCCTCCAAAACATAGCCATGGGAGCCAAGATCTTCTGGAGGATCATTGGACCACACCCAGGTTGGGCGCAAAGAGCTCTATGGAGGAAATATTTCAGGGGGAAGAGGAAGATATGTCTGGACACCTCTCTGCCCACTACAGGCTCGCATCTGATCAAACTTTGCCACAAAGCAGCCCCTTTAATCAGAGACAAAGCGTATTGGATTCCAGGAAACGACAAAGAAATTAGGATATGGGACGACTGCATCATGATGTATCCTCCTTTATCGTCTCATTGCTCTCTGCATGCACTTCGTTTGTGGCTGAACAACGCAGGTTTCATAACTCTTTGGGACATCTCCGAGTGGGCAGGCAACAAGTGGCTGCGTTGGAGACTTCCTCCCATTCCTCCCGAGCTGACTCATGCTCGTGATCTCCTCCTGTCTCTGCTAAATGGTAAGGCGCCTCTGCGTGTGGGAAAGAAGGATGCCCACGGTTGGGGAGCCGCCCCAGGGCTGTACACTGTTGTGCAGGGATATAAAAGCCTTCAAGATCGTCCTCACGTCCCTCCTGATCCTGCTGTTTGGAAAGGGCTCTGGAATTTCAAATCCATGCCAAAGGTTGACTCATTTTGTTGGCTGTTATGTCACAGAGGGATTTTAACAGCTGACAGATTAAAGAAGAAAGAGTTCCAAGGTCCCTCTCGATGCCACTTATGCTGTGACAGTGAAGAGAACGCCCATCACATCATATTAGACTGCAAATTTTCAAGAGAAATCTGGCAAAGCCTATTGAGCTATTGGAAAACTGAATTCATCTTACCCACATCTATCACAGATCTATTTGCAAATTGGCAAAATCTCTATCCAGAAATGCTCCCTAAGAATGAAAATTTTAAAGCTGCATGGCTCTCCTTGCCGAAATTTGTTTGCTGGCAAATTTGGCTTGAGCGTAATAGAAGAGTTTTCAGAGATGAAAGCTTAAACTCACAGTTCATCATCATTAAAATAAAAAGTCTATGGAAAGAAAGTCTGGGGGAACATTTGTCGTACTTGAATCTAAGCCAACAAGACTTAGAATGGGGTGCCTCGTTGGATCTCCAATTCTCTGGCGATATAAGGCAGCACAAGGACATAAAAGAGTGGAAATTCAGAGGAAAGGAGAATGACCTATCTGATCTGCTCCTCAGGCAATCCAGATACTCCTTGTTTTTCGATGGGGCAGCGAAAGGCAACCCCGGATTGGCTGGGGCAGGAGGAATTATAAAAAATAAAGAGGGCATAATTGTGTCAAAGTTCACTTGGGGATTAGGGCAGTCTACTAGCATGCAAGCTGAGGCCTTGACACTTCTGCAAGGTCTCAAGCAAGCAAAGGCTATTGGTATTTCAGATGTCAGTATCATTGGAAACTCTCAGTCCATTATCAAAGTCTTAGTGGAGGATTCCTCTCCAGCAGATATCAGATTGGCAAGAGTGATCTCAAGAATCAGAATTCTGGTGAAATCTTTCCGGACCACATCCTTTCTCCATGTTCTGAGGGAAAATAATAAGGATGCTGATTTGGCAGCCAACATGGCAGTTCCACTTCCCACAGGCTTCCTCTTGACAGAAGGGAGTGAGGAGTGGGATTCCATACCATAATTTTTGCTATGTTTTTCTGCATTTTACTGAATCAGTTTGTATGCCTATTTAAGATAGGGAAAATAACGAAGATAAACTCGATAGTCTCGAGCAAAATTGGTGGATTCCCAAATTTCGGGGCCTATGATCAGTTAGTGGAAGAAATTTTAAGGGCTATGCCCGACCTAATGTAACCGGTGAAAGGCATTTTGGCCAAACTCTAATAGAAATCCATACCCGTTCTTGTAAAAAAAAATAATATTGAATCCATTACCTATAAAATTCCAAATGAAGTATTTAAAGAAATCATAAAAGAAACATCAATCATCTTTGCAATGTTATTCCTTCGACACTAAATACAACAAAACATGAATTAAATCTCTTAAAACCTTGAATAAGAATCATGATATCATGGTTCTAAGGGAAAATAAAGGAAACACCACCTTAGTTTTGAGCAAGTTTGAGTATGACTCAAAGAGTTAGCTTCTTCTTGTCTCTCAATGATACAAAAGGATTGAACATAATCCCATTAACATCATTATACAAAAAATCATAGAGGTTACTAATGTGACATTACTTTATTGAAATATTAGGAATTGAATATTAATATATTCATGTCGTCCTAGGTAATATAAACTTTGAAAAGTCCATAAAGAAGGGTTTCTCTGATACCCATTTCTAGCACAATCAACACTCCCATACACATGACCGGGGAAGTATAATTATAAATAAACTCAAACAATTGGTTGATCACATCCTTTCAAATGTTAAGGGCTCTAAACCATTTGTTGGCATACTAAAAGATCTCATGTTCAATAACAATAGCCTTCTTGTTATCTTTGACATTGTCTCGTTATTCACCAAAAAAATTATCAATGAATGTAACGAAATTATTATTGAACTTATGAACTATGAAAAAAGTTTGTTGATAAGGATATGCATTGAATTGACTTTCTTTATCTTTATACGGATAATTTATGAGCAAACATAGGCTATTGTGATGGGTTCACCATTCTTAACACTAATCCCAAACTCAATGTTAAAGTTTTAACCTCTTAAACCAAATTTGAGGTTAATGATGCCTTCATCAATTGGCCGCATGGGAAATATGACCTTCAAAGGTTCTTCAACCATGTTAATATGAAATCCAGGAACATTAAATTTACCATGGATATTGAAGAAAGAAATAGCCTCAATTTCCTTGACACATTGGTCTCAAAGAAGCTTTATGATACAATCTCATATCAAGTCTAAAGAAAAAGATACACATATAATATCTCCATATAAATTCATATCATCATCCCGCTCAAAACTTCATGGTCCTATTTACACCCTTACAGAGAGTAGTCAAAATCTCAAACAAAGACCACTTGGAACAAGAAAAATGCCTTCTTTCCACCACCTTTCACAACAATGGATACCACTTCAAATAAATCTATCAAGCCCTTTACAATGTCACTTGTATCCAACCTACCTACCCATGGGACAAGCAACCCTTCTCCACACCCATCATTTGTTTATCTCCCTTCCCTTCATCTAAGGTGTTACTAACGAAATTTCCATTATTAAAAAAACTAAAAATATTAAAAATATTTTCACTTCATCCAATGCCCTTAGAAACCTTATCAAATTCAATAAATACCCATAATATTCCCTCCTCCCTTAAGGAATTTATGGGATTCTATGTTATACCATCATTCTGAAGAGTAATCAAAGACCCACATGATCCAGATGGATCTTGGTGGCCATCCACTTTTTCCACTGAATCACCATTTTGAGCTTGTGGTTTGATAAACCATGACATTCACCCTTTTTGTGGGGAATGGAATGTAATGTCATCTTCATTTGTTAAGTACAAACATCATGTAATGGTCTTATCTACATGCCTACAACATAGCGTTAATGCATTGGATCCCATTAGAACTCTGCAGTTAAGCGCGCTCAGGCTAGGGTAGTACTGGGATGGGTGACCGCTTGGGAAGTCCTAGTATTTTACATGCCTATGGTATTTTATAAACTTAGTCCAATTTATCCCACATGCATCATGGGAATTTGTTCTCCTCTCACTCTCTCATATATAATTGAGGTGAAGGAGGCCCTTTAAGAAGGCAATGGAGTGCGATGTAAATATTCTTGCGAATGAGCACAACTGTCACATCTCTGTTATTTTTTTGTTAAGCATCTTTTAATAATCTGTATTCATTTTGTTCTGCTCATAGAATCTGGATCAGTGGTATCAGATCAATTTGCTCCTTTTCATTTCTCAGAGAAGGTCCCCGACGAGGTCAGGGTATAGAGAGTTGGGTCTCGAGCTAGTTTTGCTTGAGGACAACCACTCTCGCTAGCCCAAGCAACCTCCCATGGCGGAAAAAAAGAGAGATGACAGAGCATGAGATCCTTTCAAGACTTTGCTCGAGGAAGCCCTCATGTGACAAAGGAACGACTCAGATCCTTCGAAGACTACCAATGGCAGCAACCGAGGAATCTTCAACAAGCAACCATTTTTCAAGTGTGACACCCTTCAAGGTACAAGTCAATTTTGATATCCCTTTATTTGAAGGCCAGATAGATGCAGATGCTCTAGAAAAATGGTTGAATCTGCTAGAAGGTTATTACTCTGTCCAAAAAATTTCCGACAGTGAAAATATCACCTTTGCGCTCCTTAAATCCCTTCCCCATGTCGGAGCTTGGTGGGAAGGTTACTAGGAGAGGTACACCGCAGATGAATCTACACTATCTGGGAGAGAACCTACTTGGGCAGCCTTTGTAGATGCCCTAAAGGAGGAGTTCTACCCTGTTGGAAACTATGATGACCAATACATGAGATGGACAACTCTGCGTCAGAAAAGAGACCAGACGGTGTCAGAGTACACCAACATATTTCATACCTTGCGCTCAAAGTTGGGTATCAAAGACTCCAAGAAGCACCTAGTTTTGAAGTACCACAGTGGTCTACATAGGTACATCCAAACAAAGATGGATTTATTGGACATATCCTCACTGAGAGTTGTTTATCGATATGTAGTCAAAATTGAGTAGAAATTCAAGCAACAGAGTAAGTGGGAGAAACATGGACAGAGCAAGGAAGGCCAACCTCATGAGAGCCAGTCCCAGATGCAGGAAAAGAAGGGTAATGGGAAGTCTAAGAAATACACTGGAAATTGGCGTGAGTTCCACAACATCCCTTGGCACAACACTGATGAATGTCACTCAATACAATCATTGTTGGCTGAGCTCAAAGATAACGAGTCAAACCTCAACTTGGACCTTGATTTAGAAAATAATAAAAGGAGACAAATCATTGATGCAGAACCCATTACTACTATCACAACTGCAACAATCCAACCAGAAGAGGATCCTAAGGAGGGGGAGCGACTCTTCCATTCACATATGTGGGTGAAGGGGACCCCACTGCATTTTATTGTTGATAGCGGAAGCCAAAATAACATCATCTCAGCAAAGGTTGTCAAGCAATTGGATTTTCCAACAACACCACACCTGCAGCCATACAACATCGAGTGGTTTCGTCAGAGTCAAGATCTTCGTGTCAGCCAACAATGTCGCCTGTCCTACGACATCAAGCTCTTCAAGGATGAGGTATTATGTGATGTTGCCCCACTAGAAGTCTGTGATGTTCTATTAGGCCAACCATATATGTGGAGGCATCATGTTATTTATGAGTCTCGACCCCGTAGCGTCATTATTAGTCTGGGGGGCCATCTATACAGGATACGAATGGTAGTTTCAACTATTGTCCCACCAAAACAATGCCACAAAGTAATCTCTCATACTGCAAAGTTTAGCCTCTTCACAATCTGACCAGAAGGCGAACAGAAGGAAACTGCAACCACTGCTGCCTTAGCCCAAGACCTTTCTATCCAATAGAAGCAGATCGACAAGATTGTAGAAGAGTACCAAGATGTTCTTGTTGCACCTACGGGGGTGCCTCCACACTGCCCAATCAAGCAAGGTTATAATGGAACCCTTCATACTCTTCATGTTGCATCTTCACCAACAGAGTCCTCACACACTCAGGTAGATCATGCAGCTAGATTGGTTGAACGGATTCAACCCGTCCAGCAAAAGGTTCATAACAACCTTCATCAAGCTAAGCATGACAACTTCTTCAGCAAGACAAGCAACACACCAAGCTTCATATTTAACATAAGTCTCCCTGTCTCCCAAGGGAACTTGATGCAATGGGGACCATTTCTTCCTAAGGGGGGAGGAATGGTCTAGATGGATCTTGGTGGCCATCCACTTTTTCCACTAAATCACTCTTTTTAGCTTATGGTTTTGATAAACCATGACATTCACCCTTTTTGTGGGGAATGGAATATAATGTCATCTTCATTTGTTAATTACAGACATCATGTAATGGTCTTATCTACATGCCTACAACATAGCGTTAATGCACTGGATCCCATTAGAACTCCACAGTTAAGCGCGCTCGAGCTAGAGTAGTATTGGTATGGGTGATTGCCCGGGAAGTCCTAGTATTTTACATGCCTATGGAATTTTATAAACTTAGTCCAATTTATCCCACATGCATCATGGGAATTGTTCTCCTCTCACTCTCTCGTATATAATTGAGATGAAGGAGTCCCTTTAAGCAGACAACATAGTGTGATGTAAATCTTCTTGCGAATGAGCACAGCCGTCACATCTCTTCTCAGAGATATGCTGCCACCATTCCAACAAGCTTGTTTTCCGCTGCATTTTACAGTTTTAGCTTATTTCCTTATTGAATAGAAAACCAATTTTACTGTATCTCTTATTATTTTTTGTTAAGAATCTTTTAATAATCTGTATTCATTTCGTTCTGCTCATAAAATCCAGATCACCACATGACTCCATCGGCTTCCAAGGAATTTATGAGATTCATTATTCTTGTGGGCCAACATATATTAGATAAACTGGACAATATATCTAGACTAGATCAAAACAACACAATGCTGATATCCAACATAATATCATCGAGAAAAATACCCTCACAAATTACAGAAAAAAACATCACATTTATATAGAACACAAGGGTGATTGCTAAACTTGAGAATCCATCAAATACACAAGTTTGGGAAGCATTGAACATTGAATAGATTCCCAATAACTTGAAAAATGAAGATTGATTAGACAAAGTGATAATTGGAGACCTATGCTTAAATCTATAGAAGGCAAAAGGTCAATTTCATACTATAATCTATATTAACTTACCTAAGTTATTTTATTTCTTCCTCGTAGTTATCATGATAAGGCATAGTAGGTTACACAAAATGTTAACTAGCAAAAAATCTCCCACAGTTAATCCCAAAAGGTGTGAACAATGAAGTACCCTTTTAAACAATAATGTCAAATAATGGGACCTTCATCAAATAATACCCATTTATCGCAACACTTAAAGGTAAGCATATGCAATGTTATTCATGACTATTTTATTTAACTAGGAGCCAAAATCGAGGTATTGCACTTGAAAGCATTTGATAAGCTATCTCATCTACCCATAATTGTTTGTGTAATAATTCAACTAGAATATTAATGTGATCAACCAATATTGGTCATATTTTGGTCACGTCTTGTTGTCACCACAAAAACGAAAATATTATAGGACTACTTTTGTAACGTCCCCAACCACCCAGGATGGGCCACATCACTACAACCTCAACTTTTGTCGCTAGGATATTCTTTGTAGCATCCCAAGCTCACTACTGGACCATGCTACTTCAAAGTTCCTAGTGTGTGTATACTACTTATAATGTTCCATGTTACAAGTAGACTGAAATAACTGCACACAACCTTAAGGTACTGTGCCCAGACCCAAGTTGGGTCTCTCTCTACGAGTATACTGCTTTTAATAGGATTATAACAATAGAATAAATGTCACAAATCTACTGCACACTTAGTCCTTCAAAACAAATATATATTGTGTTGCGAGCAAACACTCTGTACACATAGTACTACTGCATGCGCAATCAATCCGACGATGCATGCATATTCTATCACCTTTGTGCGCATTGACTTATTCATTGCATGCTCGTCGATTCATACCTTGCCTTGGTATCTTCTAACGATACGACAAAGTTTATATTTACATGAGTACTTAATAAATGTCATACTTCTCATGTGTAACAATATTATATAGATTAACCATACATTTAGCTAACATAAAACACTTGTAACTGTCATGCCCACATATGTCGCAGCATACAGGAAAAAGTAACACACACACACACACACACACACATATAATAATAATAATAATAATAATAATAACATTACACATAATTAACCACAACATTCAAATGCAATTTCATACAGGAAGATAAACCCATTTAAAAATATGAACATTAGAGTACACAGTAATTAAACAAGCCTGTGAAGGACACTTATCTTTTATGAAAGTTACCAACTGTTTCTAGGACTCAGACGTTCCTCCTAACCATATACTTTGTCTCTCATAATATTTCAACGACAGGTCACCCCTGAGTTGGGGCTTAAACTCCACATGAAAAATGGTTCCTATTGTGAGGCTATGGTCCGATATTCAACAAAAGACTTGGTCCAAGGTGCCAACTGTTGCAACTAGCCTACAATCCCTCATTCCCCATGTGCTTTTCCCACCCTAGAAAGTGTGCCCCTTCTCTGCTCAACAGTTCTTTGGTTGCCCCGCTTCCCTTCCGGGGGCTTCAACAACATGCCGAACATGAAGTCTCAGAGCCCTGTATCTAATGCCCATTGCATCAGGGTACAATTCTCAACAAACTCTCACCTTGAGAGAATATTCATGGCCCTGACAACCCACCTCTTCGATAGTAAACAAGTCTTCCCAAGCAGAGGATTAATCAATGACAGTAAGTTACAATAAAATATGTATTCCTTTATAGAGGAAATTCGTCTGAATGATCCCATAATGAGTGATAATCCCCTCAAATTACACTAAGGCCAACAATATATATTGCATGGTTATAACTGGACACTTGTCACCTTCGGGACTATCTTTTAGCCACTTGGTGACTCGTTCCCATCCCCAAGGAAACTTAGGATAAATACATATATCCATAAATTAAACTTTCAAAAATATTAATAAAATATTCCCTTGGCTTAAGCTCCCCCTTTTTCCTTTTCTATGGAGATTAGCCCCTTGTCTCTTTTTGTCTGAGTTGATTTTACATGCAGTGATATGATTATATTAACAATCTTGAGGGTGATTACATTTACAATATAGGTGCATTGGTATTTTGCATCCAGGCTCACCAACCTTAAAACACAAGCATATATATAAATGCTATCTGGCCTCAAAACTGCGTGCTTAATCTAGTGTGTGCAAAAATCTTGGATGTGCGCACTCTTCCTTTGGTGCGCCATCCTCACACACTTACACAGGTGCATGCTACACTATGAAATGTGCACATTATTTCTTTGATGCATAATTCTCGCGCAATCACGAAACTATGGGATGTGCGCAGAAAACTGAATCCGAGACTGGATACCAATAACTCACCAACTTATATAAATATATATACATTTATATTTGGGGTTTGTTCTAGGGATATTACAACTTTGATCTCAAGATCAAATAATTGTAAGCTTGGCTCTTTGTTTCTAATTTTATCTATTTTTGTTGCTGGATAATTCAAATTTTTATGGTGTGGTTTTGGCGATCTCTTCCTACAATCTTGTCCATATTTGTTTCTATATGCACCCATATTTAAGTATTTCTTGTGCATGTTCTCACTTTAGTTCTTTGCACAACTCATTATGAATCAATTACATTTCAATGTACATAGAATTATTATTGTTTTGACACCCTACAACTCTTTTGTCTCTTTGAAAACATAACCCTTCGCTACTCCAAACTATACATTACCAAATGCATTTTGTAGCCTAGAGATTTTCTACCGTGAATACGTTTTAGTAGGAAATTCTCACAAATTTTAACTCCACTTAAATCAAGACATTTGTATGTCAACGCCCAGAATTGGATGGTGAATTTGTGTCTCTAAGCATTTGATCACGTCTTAGGAGGATATCACAGTTTGTAAGAAACTACATATGTGGCCAAGTGGTGGTTGTTGGTACTATCATCCTAGCCATTGTTAAATTCATTGGAGCAAGAAATGAACAAATGATGAATTCAAATTGTAGTGTGTGTACTTGTTTGGAAAAAAATCAATTGATACAATTTGTTGCAAGTGTGGTGTTCTGATAGGAATGTTTCAAACATATTGGAAATAGGTTGTCATCATCATGACCTAAAAATTATTTCTTATGAGGCATCATTGTACTTATTTGTTCCACACTTAAGATTCATGGCTTCTTGGAGGTGAAGTAAAATAATGAGAATACCCATCTCCACAATAACATTCATAACAACTTGACCAAATGGGTCTAGAGGATTGTTAATGAAGTATCGCACCTCAAATTTTTCAATGTTTGATTTTATACATGAAAAACCCATCAACCTCTTTTGTCATTCCTTTCGTTGCCTCATCTAGTTTGGAAAGGAAGAAAAATAATTTCATCTATGAATCATGGAGGAAACAACTAGAGATTGAAGTTAGAATAGTATCATAGATCGATGAAGAAAATGGTGTGCATGAAAAAGAACTACCATTTCAAATCAATTCAACAACAAGAATTTGAGGTGCATGAAGTAATTGACATTGATGATCTTGTTCGACAATTAATGGTGGATTTCAAGAACAAGATTCATCCAATGTCATAAATAAATTTTGGAGAGCAACTCCTACTTGTCATTCCTACTCATCATTGATGAATTGAATGAAATTATTTGTAAACAAAATGAATAAATAAGTAGTTTAATGTATACATGGAGTTTGGAATATATCAAAAAATAATTTTCATTAGAAAACTTGAAAGGCATGCAACAAAATTACACTATTGAGACTTCCAAATCAATAAGGGAACTCGATGACTTTAATTTCTTGGAAAAGAGATTGACTAATGAGTACAAGAGGTCAATGCACTTTGTGAAATATTTCCATGAGGAGGTGAAAGGTGAAATTGAAGAGAAGCCCATTATTTCCAATACATGTAAGAAATTGATAGATTGACATTCGAGACGCAAAATTACATGGATAAAATAGGAATAGTAAGGTAGAACAAATATTATAATCCACAATTGAAGAAGAAAATTGCAAAACAAACCATGGAGAATAAGTTGAGAAAGAATTGTACATCAAACAATATGAATGGACTAGATGTAGAAGGTTCTCTATGAAAAAGAAGTTGGATTTCATGATTTGAAAATTACCTATCCTCACCAAACAACATAGTGGGGTGTTAAAAAAGCCAAAGTAATAGAGGGTGGGGTAATAACTCTTCTTCATATAATTTGAATAAAGAAATAATGAGAATCTAACAATTGAAGTGAAAGGTACACAAGGGTGTTGACCAAAGATACTTTTGGGAAAAAGTTGTGAAATAGAACAAAGGCATGGTTGATTTCATACGCCCATCAAGAATTTATGTTATTATATTGAGAAATATGTGTTCCACCGAAATTGAGATATCTCTTATCAAATAAGCTAGTATCGGGTGATTCCATTAGAACTCTAAGCAATTTGGGATAAAACATGCGAACTAGATAGAAATGTTCTTGTAGAGTTATTCATTATTAGATAATTGTATGCCAAAGACATCTACTACAATCCAAATTTTGTCTTTGGCTCCACATATCAATGGGTGTTATCTACCTTGAATAATGAGAGGTTAAGATATGAAGATAAGAATAAATATGTTAAGTTAGAGGAACAAATTAGGCAAACCATTCAAGTAGAACATGTTTAAATAATAATTGATGTTTGAAAAATCATGAGACTTTTTCAAGATTGCTGGTGCATGGTTATCTCATATAGGTAAAGTTCAACATGTACAAAATTTATGGGAAGAAACCCGAGGCCACAATATTTGGGGGAAAGTAAAAGATATTGTCAAATATAAAACCAATGTGCTACCAAAAGAATTGATGACGGTGGAACCATATACTAGTTTCACCCTTCCTTATGGCATTGATAGAGTTTCCTTGTTTGTGGAAAAGATGAAATAAGTTGGATCTACTTAGTTTGGAATGTTTTTTCAAGTTTTCCTATTGATGACACCATTATTCTGCATGACTTGCATGGGTGAAAAGAGACGTCTTGAGGTTCCAACAGGATGGAGAAGGATTGATGATGGGTTAGCTTCTTTGTTTGATGAAGTTAGGCCTTCACATATTCAAGGAGAAGAAATGAGTAGGAGGTCTCTTTCGAATATTATATACAGATGGTTCAAGATATCAAAGGAATGGGAGGGTTTGGGGAAAGGGATATTGTTGAAGATCACCCCAATGAACAATTTACATCCCCTTATTATGATTGTATTATTTACCAATAACTTATTGCAAACAACAACGAAAAAGAAAACAACAAAGCAATATTTCAGGACCCTGTTCACAGAAGATCCATTCGAAAGGGGGCTTGACATAGTTTGCGAAGGACTAACCAATTCAAGTAAGGAAAAAGTAATGAGTGAAATCTTGGCCCTTATCTTGGCTTCATTTTGTGCATGTTTTGTCATGTTAATCATATGTTGATGCCCATAATATATTCATTATGATCATTTGATGGGTTTCTTAGTAGCCATGTGTTTTGTGTGACTTTGATGTTTATTGTTGTGTTTTTGTAATGAAGTCCCATGCATGTAATTAATTAATCAATACAATTTGTTCAAAATAATTTCGTAATTAAAGTAAAAGGATCCCATGGTTAAGCAAGGTCGCCCAAGTTGTGATTTGAACCCTCTACCTAACCAACATGTTTCCTCTTATTGAAGAGCTTTGTATAATTACCATCTCCTTTCGCTTTAAAATGGAGAAGGGTTTACTGAATAGGAATGTTGGGTTTTCATATTCTTTGCAGTGAAATTTGAGGTGGATCGACTGACAGTCCAAGTCAAGGTGGATCGAAAATAAGTCGAAGGTCGAGGTGAGTCGATCAGGTAAAGTCAAAGTCGAAGGTCGAGGTGGTTCAACCGGATAAAGTCGAAGTCGAAGGTCGAGGTTGTTCGACATGGTAAAGACATCGAAAACCAATCGAAGAGGTCAATCGACAAGAGGTTGACAGGTGGGCATGTGGAAATCGACTGAAGATCGAATGAAGGCCGAATGATAGACGACGGTAATCCGACTTGGTATTCAGATGTAACAGAATCCCAAGATTCGCGGGATTTGTATCCAATAATCTACGTGGATCTGCAATTGTTTTTTGGACGCCTTTTCTTTAGGGTTTTTCCTATTGTAAAGCCTATAAAGAAGGCACAATGTAATGTTGTAAAAGCTAATCTTTAGAGAAGTCATTTTAGAGGTTGTTGGTCATGTAGATGTAAGTCGAATTGGCTACAGGGTTGTTATTGTGTAAGCAAGAGGGTATGCTGTCGATTGTGTCTTAGGTGTGGACCAAGGTTAGATATGTAATCTTTTATTTTGAATGAATAAGACAACAAGAGAGAAGAACGCTCAAGGAATGTTGGTTTTCCTGGTTTGGGTTTCAAGGGTAAAATTTATGTGTACTGTGTGTTTGCTTTGTCATTTACTTTCTTGATTATATTTTTCTTCCTCTCTTCTGCTAGGTTTAGTGTGGAAGTGTCCTCATTTCCTAACATGTGGTATTAAAACTTGTCTTAACAACATTGGATATGAGCTAAACCCTAGGTTCAGTAAGAGTCGTAACTCTAAAATATTTAAAGATTGTGCTAAAGATTGTGTTAAAGAATGGCGAGCAACTTGAGAATAGAGATCAAAAAATTCAATGGCCATAATTTTGAGATTTGGAAGCTTTAAATTGAATACCTCCTTGTAGATCGAAAGCAATGGATAACGGTCTGTCAAGGTACCATGCCGAAAGGTATGTCGACGAAAGAATGGGAGAAACTCAAGAGAAGCGCAAGGAGTGCGATTCAACTTTGTCTTGAAGATTCAATGTTGTTGAATGTCTTAGGCGAAGATTCGGCCAAGAAAATGTGGGACAAGTTAGGAAGCTTGTACCAGTCGAAATCTCTGGAAAATAAGATGTTTCTTAGAATGAAACTCTATATTTTAAGGATGAGTGATGGAAGTTTGGTGATTGAGCATTTAAATGTGTTTAATACCATTATAATCCAATTATCTTTTGTGGATATTAAAATCATCGTGGAGGAGAAATGTATAATCCTATTATATTCTTTTCCAGACTCCTTTGATAGCTTAGTCATGGATATAGGGAGTAATACAACCACATCAACGCTAGAATGTGTGGTTTCATCTCTACTGTCAGAAGAAACGAGAAGGAAGAGCAAGGAAGGACAAAACAAAGATGCTTTAGTGGTGATAGGTCGACCAATTGACAAAGATAAAGGAAAATTCTCCAGTAGAAAGTCTAAGTTGAAGGGTAGATATAAATCCCCTGTTCAATCGACAAGAAGATGTTGTAAATGCGATAAAGTTGGGCATTTCAAAAAGGACTGTAAGTTGAAGGCAATGGAAGTAAGTACAAGATCCAACAAGAAGTAGTCGATTGAGAAAAAGATGACTCTAGATAAGGGAGGTGATGCATACCTGGCGTCGACCAATACATAGTCAGATTAATATGTTTGGTTGATTGAATTAGGCGCATATTATCATATGACACCACATAAAGAATGGTTCTACGAATATGAACAATATGAAGGAGGATAAGTGTTCTTTGGGGAAAAATCGACAACCAAAATTGTCAGACAAGGAAGAGTTTGACTGATACTGCATGATGGGAGGAGTAGAACCCTTCTAGGTGTGCTACACATTCCAGGTTTGTCAAGAAACCTTATATATATAAACAAGATGAGTGATTCAGGAGTGCACACTGTATTTCAGAAGGATTCGTCCAATATGGTCATAGGTGCGATGGTCTTAATGAAAGGAGTTCAGATTGGAACCCTATACAAGTTACTAGGGAGTGTCAACTTGAGTGGATGTAACAACTTCATTGTTCTCGAAGTTGACTCAAATTTGACTCGACTCGACTCAACTCGGGTTGAGTCGATTCAAACTGACTCGACAAGTCATCATAAAGTTGACCCGACCATGCTATGACACAAGAGTATGGGACACATTGGAGAAAAAAGACTTCGAGCTATGCATAAAAAAGGTATGGTCGAAGACATTCCTGAATTTAATTCAAAAGTCGACTTTTGTGAACATTTTATATATGGAAAACAAAGTCAGGAGAGGTTCCCATCTAGAGCGACAAGGGAAAATGGGATTCTAGAATTGGTTCATAGTGATGTGTTTGGCCCTGTTTCAGTGCCTTCACTTGGTGGATCCCTATATTATGTCTCCTTCAGAGATGTTTTTTCTAAGAATAAATGAATATATTTCTTGAGGAAGAAATAATAGGTTTTCGAGAAATTCAAAGAGTTTAAATCTCTTGTAGAAAACCAGAAAGATAAGAAGATTAAGGTGTTGAGAATTGACAATGGTGGTGAATTCTGTGGAAAATAATTTGATTAGTTATGTAAGAAGTGTGGCATAACACACCAAACTACTACACCATATACCCCACAACAAAATGGAGTTGTCGAGAGAATGAACAGAACTTTGATGGACAAGGAAAAGAGCATGCTCAATGGTGTTGGTCTTGCACAAGAATTATGGGCAGAGGCAATCAACACTACAAAATATCTATTGAATATGTCTCCTTCGTCGGTGCTAGTCGACGTGACTCCACATGAGGTATGGTCGGGTAAGAATCCTTCAATTTCACATATCAAAGTATTTGGCTGTGATTCATTTGTGCATGTTCCCTAGGAAAAGAGGAGCAAGTTGGACAAGAAGGCAGTCAAATGTATTTTCATTGGTTACAAAGAAGGAATGAAATGATATAAGCTCTGTGATCCTGTATCAAGGAAAACAATGTACAATCGAGATGTGTTCTTCATAGAATTCAGAAGTAAGTCAAATCCTAAAGAAATTGTTCAAACTGAGAATAATATAAAGAAGGTGTAGTTTGAACTAAGGAATGAAGAAGATGATTCAGATGAGTTGACTGAATCAAAATAATAGGTGGAACAACCGACCTCGATTGTAAGGAGGCTAGAAAGAGTAAGAAAACCAATGGAAAGGTATATTTTGCCCGACTTCAATTCTGCATACGTGTTAAATTCCACCGACGATGAGCCCAAGTCGGTCGGGGACGAAGTCAACGCAACAAAGGAAAATATATGGAAGGACGCCATGGTCAAAGAGATGGAATCCTTGCACAAGAACGAGACATGGGACTTAGTCAAATTACATAGTGGAAGAAAGCCCGTCGGTAAAAAATGGCATTTAAGAAGAAGATGAATGCAATAGGTCAAGTTGATAAATTCAAATCTCGACTTGTAGCGAAAGGATATTCCCAAGTTGAAGGAGTCAACTTCGGTGAGATTTTTTACCATGTTGCAAAGTCAATTTCCATTAGAGAACTATTGTGTCTGGCTGCAACATTTGATCTGGAAATAGAATAGATGGATGTGATGACAACGTTCCTACATGGGGACCTAGAAGAGGAAATCTGCATGAAATAACCTGAAGGATTTGTAGTACAGGGAAAGAAAGATTTGGTGTGAAAAATGAAAAGATACCTTTATCATTTAAAGCAATCACCAAGGATGTTGTACCAAAAGTTCAACACGTACATCCTTAGTTTGGGATTTGTGAGAAGCAAAGCTAATTGTTTCATATATACCAAACAAGAAGATGGGTGTTTCATATATGTAGCATTGTATGTCGATGACATGTTGCCGATTGGAAACAACACAGACGCAATAAAGGAGGCAAAGAAGAAACTATCCTCCAAGTTCGACATGAAGGATCTCAATGTATCTAACTTCATTCTAGGAATGGAGATTAAGAGAGATCGAACAACGAGAAAACTTTGGTTGAACCAGATGAAGTATATTGAAACAATGTTGAAATGTTTCAACATGTAGGATTGCAAACCTGTGAAGGTGCCAATCCTTGTGGGAGCAAGGCTAACTATTGAACAACGTCCAAAGACACATGAGGAAATAAAGGAAATGACACATGTTCCCTATGCAAGTGATGTTGGTAGTCTAATGTATGCGATGATCTGCACTTGACCAGACATTTCCCATGCACTGAGAGTGTTTACCAGATACATGTCAACTCTTGGGAAGGAGCACTAGATAGTTGTCAAGAGAGTATTCAAGTATTTGTGTGACACAAAAGATTATGTTATATGCTACCAAAGAAAACTTGGAAGTAATAGTGAATTAGATGTACATGGCTTTGTCGACGCTGACTAGGCTAGAGATTTGGATCGACAGAGGTCGACTGGTGGATATGTGTCAAGATGTTTGGTGGAGAAATCAACTAGATGAGTAAGTGACAGACGGTCATAGCCTTGTCAACAATAGAAGCTGAATACATGGTAGCCACTCATGGAAGCAAAGAAGCATTGATACCCTGGGTCCGTGAATGAAAGTTCATAGGTTTCCTAGTTTCAGCAAAGGAGACAAAAAGTGGGAGAATGTTGGGTTGTTACATTCTTTGCAGTGAAAGTCAAGGTGGATCGAGTGACAATCGAAGTCGAGGTGGATCAACAAGTAGTCAAAGGTCGAGGTGAGTCAACCAGGTAAAGTCTAAGTTGAAGGTCGAGGTGGTTTGACTGGGTAAAGTCGAAGTCAAAGGTTGAGGTGGTTCAATATGGTAAATACATCGACAACAAGTCGAAGAGGTCAACTGATAATACGTTGACAAGTGGTCTTGTGGCCATCGAATGAATACCGAATGAAGACCAACTGGTAGTTGACAGGTAATCCATCTTGGTAGTCGGCTGTAACAAAATCTTGAGATTCATGGGATTTGTAGCCAATGATATCCATGGATCTGTAACCATTTTTTGGGAGCCTTTTATTTAGGGTTTTGCCTAATGTAAATCCTATAAAGAAGGCGTGTTGTAATGCTGTAAAAGCTAATCATTAGAGAAGTCATTTTAGAGGTTGTTGGTCAGGTATATGTAAGTCGATTTGGCTACAGAGTTGTTCTTGTGTAAGAAAGAGGGTAGGATGTTGATTGTGTCTTAGGTGTGGACCAAGGTTAGACATGTAACCTTTTATTCTGAATGAATAAGAAAACAAGGGAGCATAACACTCAAGAAATGTTGGTTTTCCCGATTTGAGTTTTCAGCGTAAAATCTCTGTGTACTATGTGTTTGATTTGTCATTTAATTTCTTGATTATATCTTTATTCCTTTCTTCTGCTAGGTTTGGAGTGGAACTGTCCTCATTTCCTAACATGTGGTATTAGAGCTTAGCTTAACAACCTTGGATCTAAGCTAAACCCTAAGTTCAATAAGAGTCGTAAGTCTAAAATATTTAAAGATTGTGCTAAATATTGTGTTAAATAATGGAGAGCAGCTCGAGAATAGAGATCGAAAAATTAAATGGCCAAAATTTTGAGCTTTGGCAAATTAAAATTGAAGATATGCTTCTAGATTGGGAGCAATGGAAAACGGTCTCTCTAGGTACCATGCCGACATGTATGTCGATGAAACAATAGGATAAACATGAGAGAAGAGAAAGGAGTACGATTCAACTTTGTCTTGCAGATTCAATGTTGTTGAATGTCTCAGGTGAATATTCGACGAAGAAACTGTGGTACAAGTTGGGAAGCTTGTACCAGTTGAAATCACTGGTAAATAAATTGTTTCTTAGAAAGAAACTGTATCTTCTAAGGATGAGTGATGGCAGTGCCGTGACTTAGCATTTAAATGCGTTGAATACCATTATAAGTCAATTATCATATGTGGATATTAAAACCATTGAGGAGGAGAAATGTCTTAGCCTATTATGGTATTTTCCAGACTCATGGGATAACTTAGTTGTGCCTATAAGGAGTAATACAACCACACTAACGCTAGAATATGTGGTCGCATCTCTATTGTCAGAAGAAATGAGAAGGAATAACGTGGAAAGACCAACCAAAGATGGTTTAGTGGTGAGAGTTCGCCCGGTTGAAAGAGATAAAGGTAAATTCTTGTGTAGAAAGTCTAAGTCGAAGTGTAAATCTAAATCCCCTGTTCAATCGACAAGAAGATGATGGAAATGTGATAAAGTTGGGCATTACAAAAAGGACTGCAAGTCAAGGGTAATGGAAGTCAATACAGGATCTGACGAGAAGTAGTCGATTGAGAAAAAGATGACACCAAATAAGGGAGGCGATGTGTACCTGGTGTTGACCAGTGCACAGTCGAATCAAGATGTTTGAATGATTGAATTAGGAGTATCCTATCATATGAAACCACACAGAGAATGGTTCTGCGAATAAGAACAATATGAAGGAGGAGAAGTGTTCTTGGGGGATGTCTCGACAACAAAAATTGTTGGATGAGGAATAGTTTGACTACTGCAGGATGGGAGGAGTATAACCCTTCCAGGTGTGCTACACATTTCAGGTTCGGAAATAAACCTAGTATCTGTCAACAAGATGAGTGATGTAGGAGTGCACACTATATTTCAAAAGGATCCATGCAAGATGGTAAAAGGTGTGATGGTCATAATAAAAAGAGTTTGGATTGGAACCCTATACAAGTTACTAAGGAGTGTCGACTCCATTGTATGCAACAACATCGATGTTCTTGAAATCAACTTGACTTTGACTTGAATTGACTTGACTCAGGATGATTCGATTCAAATCGACTCGACAAATCATAATAAAGTTGACTCGACCATGCTATGGCATGAGAGGATGGGACACATTGGAGAAAAATGACTTCGATCTATGCATAACAAAGGTATGGTTGAAGAATTTCCTGAATGCAATTTAGAAGTCAAATTTTATGAACATTGTATATATGGAAAACAAATTCGGCTGAGGTTCCCATCTAGAGTGACAAGGGAAAATGAGATTCTATAATTGGTTCATAGTAATGCGTTTGGCCCTGTTTCAGTGCCTTCACTTGGTGGATCCATGTATTATGTCTCCTTCATATATGATTTTTCCAGGAAGACATGGATATATTTCTTGAGGAAGAAATCAGAGGTTTTCGAGAAATTCAAAGACTTTAAATCCCTTGTATAAAACCAGACAGATAAGAAGATTAAGGTGGTGAGAACTGACAATAATGGTGAATTTTGTGGAAAATAATTTGATCATTTCTTCAAACAGTGTGGCATAACCAAAAAAAATACCACACCATATACCCCACAGTAAAATAGAGTTTCCAATAGAATGAAAAGATCATTGTTGGACGAGGCAAGGACCATTCTCAATGGTGTTGGGCTTGCACAAGAATTATGGGCGAAGACAATCAACACTACAAAATATCTATTGAATATGTCTCATTCGTCAGTGCTAGTCGACACGAATCCACATGAGGTATGGTAGGGTAAGAAGCCTCCGGTTTCACATCTCAAAGTATTTGGTTGTGATGTATTTGTGCATATTCCCAAGGAAAAGAGGAGCAAGCTAGACAATAAGACAATCAAATGTATTTTCATTGGATACAAAGAAGGAATGAAAGGATATAAGATTTGGGATCCTGCATCAAGGAAAACAATTTACAATCGAGATGTGGTATTCATAGAAGTCGAAAGTAAATCCTAGCTTGAAGAAATTGTTCAGACTGAGAATAATCTAGAGAAGGTGTAGTTTGAAATAAGGAACGAAGAATATGATTCAGATGAGTCAATTGAATCCATAGAAGAGGTGGAACAACCGAACCTAGTTGTAAGGAGCTCATAAAGAGTAAGAAAAACAATCAAAAGGTATAGTCTGCTCGAATTTCATGCCACATATGTGTTAATTGCCACCGATGATGAGCCCAAGTCGGTCGGGGAGGAAATCGACTTAGCTGAGAGGAAAATATTGAAGGATGCCATGGTCGAAGAGATGGAATCCTTGCACAAGAATGAGACACGAGACTTAGTCAAATTACATAGTGGAAGAAAACATGTTGGTAGCAAATGGGTATTCAAGAAGAAGATGAATGCAACATGTCAATTTGAGAAATTCAAAGCTCGTTTGGTAGTGAAAGGATATTCCCAAGTCGAAAGAGTCGACTTTGGTGAGATTCTTTCCCTTGTTGCAAAATCAACTTCCATTAGAGTACTAATGTCTTTGGCTGCAGTATTTGATCAGGAAATAGAGCAGATGGATGTGAAGACAACGTTCCTACATGGGGACCTGGAAGAGAAAATATACATGAAACAGTCTGAAGGATTTGTAGTAAAGAGAAATAAGGATTTGGTCTGCAAACTAAAAATATCCATTTATGGTTTAAAGCAATCACCAAGGACATGGTACCAAAAGTTATACATGTACATCCTTAGTTTGGGATTTGTGAGAAGCAAAGCTAATCAATGTATATATTCCACAGAAAAAGGTTGGCATTTCATATATGTAGCATTGTATGTCAACAACATGTTGATCATAAACAACATGGATGCAATAAAGGTGGTGAAGAAGCAACTATCCTCCAAGTTCAACATGAAGGATCTTAGTGCAAAAAAATTCATTATAGGAATGGATATTAAGAGAGATCAAGCAACTAGAAACCTCTAGTTGAACCAGATGAAGTATATTGAAACAATCTCGAAACATTTCAACATGCAGGACTGCAAACTTATGAAGGTGCCAATTCCCGTGGGAGCAAGGCTAACTACTGAACAGTGTCGAAAGACACATGAGGAAATAAAGGACATGGAACGTGTTCTCTATGTAAGTGTTGTTGGTAGTATAATGTATGCAATGGTACACACTCGATTAGACATTGCCCATGAGTGGGAGTGTTGAGAAGATATATGTTGACACTTGGGAAGGAGCACAAAAAACTATCAAGAGAGTATTTAGGTATTTGTGTGGCTCAAAATATTATGCTATATGCTACCAAGGAAAACCTGGAGGTGACAGTGAATTAAATGTACATGGCTTTGTCGACGCTGTCTGGGATGGAGATATGGATTGACAGAGGTAGACTAGTGGATATGTGTTCAAGATGTTCAGTGGAGAAATTAGCTGGAAGAGTAAGTGTCAGGATGTTGTATCCTTGTCAACAACATAAGATAAACACATGGCAACCACTCAAGCAAGCAAAGAAGTAGTTTGGATGCAAAGGATCTGTTTCAGAATCGGGTTTGAGAAGAGACATATGAATATAAGTTGTGATAGTCAAAGCCTAATATTTCTGGCAAAGAACCCAACTTACCATTCTAAGACTAAGCACATTGATGTACAATTCCATTTTTTGAGAGACATGGTAGAAAGCAACAAGGTGTTGCTAGAGAAAGTAGACACATTGGAAAAAATAGCAAACTTACCGACCAAGACTGTGAGTGTTGTGAAATTCTCTTGGTTCAGAGAGGCAATGGGCATTGCGGACCTGGGTTTGTGAACGAAAGTTCAGAGGTCTCCCAGTTTCAACAAAGAAGACAACACATGGGAGAATGTTGGGGTCTTATATTATTTGTAGTTAAATTCAAGGTAGATCGAATGATAGTTGTGGTTGAGGTGGATCAACAACAAGTCGAAGGTCAAGGTGAGTTGACAGGGTAAAGTCAAAGTTGAAGGTCGAGGTGGTTTGACCGGGTAAATTCGAAGTTGAAGGTCGAGGTGGTTTGACCAGCTAAAGTCAAAGTCGAAGGTCGAGGTGTTTTTACATGATAAAGACATCGAAAACAAGTTGAAGAGGTCGATAGGAAAGCATGTGGAAATTGATTGAAGACCGAATGAAGGCCGACTGGTAGTCGAAGAAAAATCTGACTTGGTAATTGGCTGTAATAGAATCTTGAGATTCGTGGGATTTGTAGCCAATGATTTGCGTGAATCTATAACCATTTTTTTTGGTGCCTTTTCTTTAGGTTTTTTCCTACTGTAAAGCCTATAAAGAAGGCATGTTGTAATGTTGTAAATACTAATCTTTTGAGAAGTCATTTTAGAGGTTGTTGGTCATATAGATGTAAGTCGAATTAGTTAATGTAGCATGCCTAGGGCGGTAACATTGGGTACCTCCATAGGTACCCCATATTACCTCCCTAGGTATACTATAGCTACAGGATTATTCTTGTGTAAGCAACATAGTATGATGTTGATTGTGTCTTAGGTGTGGACCAAGGTTAGACTTGTAACCTTTTATTCTGAATGAATAAGACAACAAGAGAGCATAATTCTCAAGGAATGTTGGTTTTCACGGTTTGGGTTTCTAGGGTAAAATATATGTGTAATGTGTGTTTGCTTTGTCATTTAATTTCTTGATTATATTTGTCTTCCTCTCTTCTACTAGGTTTAGTGTGGGAGTGTCCTCATTTCCTAACATGTTGTATCAGATCTTGGCTTAACAACCTTGGATCTGATCTAAACCCTAGGTTCAGTAAGAGTCGTAAGTATGCAATCTTTAAAGATTGTGCTAAATATTGTGTTAAAGAATGACAAGCACCTCGAGAATAGAGATCGAAAAATTCAATGGCCATAATTTTGAGCTCTGGAAGCTTAAAATTGAATATCTTTTTGTAGACCGAGAGAAATGGACAACGGTCTGTCTAGGTACCATGCCAACAAGTGTGTCGATGGAAGAATGAGAGAAACTTGAGAGAAGAGCAGGGAGTATGATTCAACTTTGTCTTTCAGATTCAGTTATGTTGAATGTCTTAGGTGAATATTCGACCAAGAAACCGTGGGACAAGTTGGTAAGCTTGTACTAGTCGAAATGTTTGGTAAATAAGTTGTTTCTTAGAAAGAAACTGTATCTTCTGAGGATGAGTGATGGCAGTTCGATGATTGAGCATTTAAATTCATTTAATACCATTATAAGCCAATTATATTCTGTGGATATTAAAATCACTAAGGAGGGGAAATGTATAAGCCTATTATGTTCTTTACTAGAATCCTGGGATAACTTAGTCATGGATATAGGGAGTGATACATCTAGATTAGCGTTAGAAGACGTGGTTGCATCTCTACTATCAGAAGAAATGTGAAGGAAGAACATGTAAGGATCGACCAAAGATGCTTTAGTGGTGAGAGGTCGATCGATTGACACAGATGAAGACAAATTATCCTGTAGAAAATCTAAGTTGAAGGGTAGATCTGAATCCCCTGTTTAGTCGACAAGAATACGTTAATAACACAGTAAAGTTGGGCATTACAAAAAGGATTGCAATTTGAAGGAAATGGAAGTCGGTACAAGATCCAACAAGAAGCAATCGACTTAGAAAAAGATGACTCCAGATAAGGGAGGCCATGTGTACCTGGCATCGACCAGTACATAGTCGGATCAAGATGTTTGGTTGATCGACTCATGAGCATCCTATCATATGTCACCACATAGATAATGGTTATGTGAATATGAACAATATAAAGGATGAGAGGTGTTCTTGGGGGACGAATCGACAACCAAAATTCCCAGATTAGGAAGAGTTCGATTGAAACTGCAGGATGGGAAGAATAGAACCTTTCCAGGTGTGCTACACATTCTGGGTTTGGAAAGAAACCTGATATCTGTCAGTAAGATGAGTGATTTAGAAGTGCACATTGTATTTCAAAAGGATTCATGCAAGAAGGTCATAGGTGCGATGGTATTAATGAAAGGATTTTTGATTGGAACCCTATATAAGTTTCTAGGGAGTGTCGACTCGACTGGATAAAACAACATCGTTGTTCCTGAAGTCGACTCGAATTCAAATTGATTCAACTTGAATCAACTCAGGCCGAGTTGATTAAAAATGACTCATCAAGTTATCATAAAGTCGACCCGACCATGCTATGGCACACGAGAATGGGACACATTGGAGAAAAAGGAATTCGAGCTATGCATAATAAGGTATGGTCGAAGTCTTTCATGAATGTAAATTAGAAGTCAACTTTTGTGAACATTGTATATATGGAAAACAAAATAGGGTGAGGTTCCCATCAAGAG
>ML839336.1:0-10413 GCA_009831015.1 Picea engelmannii | reverse complement strand
TATTGAAATAAGTATTATCAAATAGTTGTTGTACCACCCGAGCACATATTTCAGTTTAGACACATTTTCTTTGAGTATTTCATCTTCTATATTGCATTATTTATTTTATATGTAACCTTGTAACCTTGAATGAAACTATTTTAGCACACAATGAATTCCATATGGTTAGTGATTGTATTTGAATCTCTCACTACAACCAACGATTGAGCACATGAACCTTTAGAAATTTTCAATCAAAAGAAGTTATTAATATAAATAATAAATAATGTCAATGTTTTCTATTGAAAGTTATTAATATGGTAATATTAATATTAAAATTGTAGCCTAAAGTAATTTTAATTTTTTTTTAAATTAATAATTTTCGTCGCAATTTCGACGACAATAATATACCTGCGACGGATGTGCTATAAAAACAAAGAAATGTTGTCGTTGCAAGTGCGACGACAACACAAATTGTTGCAACACATTTGCTATATAAACAACGAAATGTTGTCATACCTACGACATATGTGCCATAAAAACAAAGAAATGTTGTCATCGCAAGTGCGACAACAAAAAATTTGCTGCGACGCATTTGCTATATAAACAACGAAATGTTGTCATACTTGCGATAGATATGCTATAAAAACAAAGAAATGTTGTCGTCGCAAGTGCGACGACAACAAAAATTGTTGCGACGCATTTGCTATATAAACAACGAAATGTTGTCATACCTGCGACAGATGTGCTATAAAAACAAAGAAATGTTGTTGTCGCAAGTGCGACGATAACAAAAATTGTTGCAATGCTTTTGCTATATAAACAACGAAAATTGTCGTCACAATTGCGATGAAATGTTGGTTTCACTTAGATTTCCTATATTGTCGTATTGGCGATGATATTTCTTTTTTTGTCGCAATTGTGAGAAGTTCCCTAGGGTCGTCGCTCTTGCGACGTTAATTCAAGTTCGTCGAAATTGCCACGTCCCATGATACAACGTTTCAGGGACTCAATATTCGTCACAATATCCATGACATAACGTCACAAGAGTGTTGAAATAGCCGTCGCAAAATGACCCAAATTTGTTAGTGTTCCCGAGGAAGAAATCAGAGGTTTTTGAGAAATTCAAAGAATTTAAATTTCTTGTAGAAAACTAGACAGATAAAAAGATTAAGGTGTTGAGAAATGATAACGGTGGCGAATTTTGTGGAAAAGAATTCAATCAGTTCCGCAAGAAGTGGGGCATAACTCGCTAAACTACCACACTATATACCCTAAAAAAATGGAGTTTCCGAGAGAATGAACATAATGTTGATGGACAATGAAAGGAGCATGCTCAGTGGTGCTGGGATTGCACAAGAATTATGGGCGAAGGCAGTCGACACTGCAAAATATCTATTAAATATGTTTCCTTAGTCGACGCTAGTCGACATAACTCCACATGAGGTATGGTCGAGTAAGAAGCCTTCGGTTTCACATTTCAACGTATTTGACTGTGATGCATTTGTGCATGTTCCCATGGAAAAGAGGAGAAAGGTGGACAAGAAGGCAGTCAAATGTATTTTCATTGGATCCAAAGAAAGAATGAAAGGATATAAACTCTGGGATCCCGCATCAAGGAAAACAATGTATAGTCGAGATGTGGTCTTTAGATAATTCAGAAGTAAGTCCAAGACTGAAGAAATTGTTTAGACTGAGAATAATCCAGAGAAGGTGCAGTTTGAACTAAGGAACACACAAGATGATTCAAATGAGTTGACTGAATCAGAAGAAGAGGTGGAACAACCGACCTCAGTTGGAAGGAGGTTAGAAAGAGTAAGAAAACCAGTCGAAAGGCATATTTTGCCTGACTTTTGTTCCGTATATGTGTTAATTGCCACTGACGATGAGCCCAAGCTGTTCAAGGAGGTAGTCGACTCAGCAAAGGGAAAACTCTTGAAGGATGCCATGGTCGAAGAGATGGAATCCTTGCACTAGAATGATACATGAGATTTAGTCAAATTAACTAGTGGATGAAATATTGTTGGTAGCAAATGGGTATTCAAGAAGAAGATGAATGTAGTAGGTCAAGTCGAGAAATTCAAATCTCGACTGGTAGCGAAAAGATATTCCCAAGTCGAAGGAGTCGACTTCGGTGAAATTTTTTCCCTTGTTGCAAAATGAACTTCTATTAGAGTACTAATGTCTCTGGCTACAACATTTGATTTGGAAATAGAACAAATGGATGTGAAGACAACGTTTCTACATGGTGACCTAGAAGAGGAAATCTACATGAAGCAACGTGAAGGATTTTTAGTAAAGGGCAAGAAATATTTGGTGTGCAAACTGAAAAGATCCCTTTATGGTTGAAAGCAATCACCAAGGATGTGGTGCCAAAAGTTCGACTCGTACATCCTTAGTTTGAGATTTTTGAGAAGCAAAGTTGATCACTGCATATATTCCAAAGAATAAGGTGGGCGTTTCATATATGTATCATTTTATGTCAACGACATGTTGCTGATTGGAAACAACATGGACACAATAAAGGAGGTGAAGAAGTAGCTATCTTCCAAGTTCAACATGAAGGATCTGGGTGTAGCTAACTTCATTCTAGGGATGGAGATTAAGATAGATCGAACAACCATAAAGATTTGGTTGAACCATACAAAGTATAATGAAATAATCTTGAAACGTTTCAACATGTAGGATTGCAAACATGTGAAGGTGCCAATTTCTGTAGGAGGAAGGCTAATTGCTAAACAATGTCCAAATACATAGGAGGAAATAGAGGACATGGCACGTGTTCCCTATGCAAGTGCTATTAGTAGTCTAATGTATGTGATAATCTGCACTCGATCAGATATTTCCCATGCAATGGGAGTGTTGAGCAGATACATGTCGACACTTGGGAATGATAAAAATCTAGACCAGGGGTCAAAATTTAACTCAAAAATCAAAGTTCTAGGAATTGCCTCAAAATGAACGGGTGCGTAGCCCTTGTCGTCACGAACCCAACGCAACTTGTTTGGGTTCAAACGAACGTTGGATGAGAGAGATATCGCGATCTGTTCGAATCGTCAAACAGGTAAAAAAAATTGATCACTGTACAGTCCATACAACTGAGGTGGCAGAGATCGTACGATGACGTGGCACATCTGTATGCTGAGGTGGTAGATGGTGACGTGACATTCATTTATTGGCCAATTTGGATGAATCACGATGTGACATGTGGCATTGTTTTGGTAAATGGTGTGGTGCCACGTGGCCCAGTCATGGGCTGCCACAGTCATGGGCTGCCACGTGGCACCGTTGTAATTGGTTGTTAGTTCAAAATATTATGGAGTCCGTGGGGATCGAACCCCGAACCTCCCCTAAGGACCAAGCGCTTTGGCAATGGCCACTCGACCGACGTGCCACACGGTGTTTCTTATAATATATGTGGGTTAAAGTATATTTGAATTTGATTTATTGTATGGTTGGCGCAGGGGTCGGGCTGGGGCTTAGCCCCAGCCCCCGATTTTATGTGTTTTAATGTGACCACACACGGGGTTATGCACGCTTTTGCAATGGTTTTTAAAGCCTGCGATCTTGTGTATCATAGCATATGACCGACCACGGAGTTTTGGCGCATATATTGTAAACAGAGTTAGCCACGGTCGCATACACAATAGCATAGGACCGACGGTTCATTTGCGCGTAGGGTTGGATTTGTTAATGGTTACAACACCATAGCCCCGGTCATATTCAATACCACATGACCGTGTCATTTAGCGCGTGTTTTGAAAGGTCAGCCTCCAGTTTCACATGACCGCCGCCCATATGACCCTTTGCCACAGCTTGTGCGTGTGAAAGTTTGGAGTTTGGTTTAAACGGTTACAACCAATCGTTCGCTGGACACTTGGCGTTTAACAGTTGGTTTAAAAGGTTATCCCTTTTTGTATTTGTGCGTGGTCACATGGTGAACTTATGACCACAACCTTGGCGGTTAGGGGCTGGGCGCGCCCTAACCGTTCGACAGTTTGACTATTTTTACGGTTACGCGCGTGTGCTAGGTTTTAGCACGATTTGGAGAGCCTGAGCTAGGTTGGGCACACAGAGGTGCGTTTTGGTGAACCAGAGACAACAAGCTTGAAGGAAGAGAATGGCAGGAGGCCTATCTTCTTCATTTTTTGGTCAAATGAGGTGCCGAAAAAGCCCAACTAGGGGTTTTTGGATGTTCTAAATCCATTGGCAATGTTTTCAAAGCCATTTGAAGACTTATTTTGTAGGTTTTTAACCATTGAAGTTTCATAGAGCTTTAGGGAGCTTGAAGCCCTTATTGTTTGAGGTCATGCTCAGATGAGCCCATGTTTGTTTTCTGTGATTGAATAATCATTTTTGGCTAATTGTTATGCTCTGAACACTTTGGGATAGGTTTCAGATCCATTTGAGGACTTTTACATGTGTTTTTTCCACAAGGAAGCTCAGGGAAGCTTAAGGCCACATGTAGAAGAGGTCATACCTAGATGAGCCATGATCCGTTTTCAGAGTTTTATTAGTCATTTTTGGGTTTTTTATGTATTCTGATCCCAATGGTACAGTCAATATTTCCATTGGAGTTGAGCAACATCTTGTAAAAGAATCTTTGACAAATTAATCCCAGAGAGCCAAGTCCATTGATGGAGGCTCAAAGAGATGTAGCCCAGAGAGGGGTGAACTCCTTTATCATGTTGTTCTTGTTATGAGTGTTTGCTGGTTATTATTTGCTGCCAGTTATTTTTGCTGTTGTATTTATGAAAACAACATATTTAATCTTGTAAAGACCTCACACATAAACATTTAAAAGAAGATGCATAAACTTGGCACATAATTTATCTTGCATATTTTAACACATGGAGCAAGGTCATGTAAAGTTTATTTTAATGAAGTAGAGGGTGCTTGCATAGCATAACAAGTCAACCCATTATTTTCAGATCAGGGAAGGAGCACTAGACATATGTCAAGAGAGTATTCAGGTATTTGTGTGGCACACAATATTATGCTATATGCTACCAAGGAAAAACCTAGAGGTGACAATGAATTAAGTGTACATGGATTTGTCAACGCCGTCTGGGCTGGAGATATGGATCGACGAAGGTCGACCAATGGATATGTGTTCAAGATTTTCGGTGGAGAAATCAATTGGATGAGTAAGCGACAGACAATCATAGCCTTGTCAACAACAAAAATTGAATACATGGAAACCACTCATGGAAGCAAATAAGCAATATGGATGCAAAGGCTGTGTTCAAGAATCGAGTTTGGGCAGAGAGCTATGAAGATAAATTGTGACAGTAAAAGTGCAATATTTCTGGAAAAGAACTCAGTTGATCATTCTAAGACTAAGCACATTGATGTATAATACCATTTTGTGAGAGACATGGTGGAAAACAACAAGGTGTCGCTGGAGAAAGTAGACACATTGGAAAACATAGCAGACTTGTTGATCAAGTTTGTGAGTGTTGTGAAGTTATCTTGGTGCAGAGAGACAATGGGCATTGCTGCTTTGGGTCTGTGAACAAAATTTCAGAGGTCTCCCAGTTTCAACAAATAAGACAACAAGTGGGAGAATGTTGGGTTGTTATATTTTTTGCAGTGAAAGTCGAGGTGTATCGATTGACAATCAAAGTCGAGGTGGATCGACATCAAGTCGAAGGTCGAGGTGAGTTAACTAGGTAAAGTCAAAGTCGAATATCGAGGTGGGTCGATCGAGTAAAGTCGAAGTTCGAGGTGGTTCAACCGGGTAAATTCGAAGTTCGAGGTGGTTCAACATGGTAAAGACATCAACAACATGTCGAAGAAGTCAATCGACAAGAGGTCGACAGGTGGGGATGTGGAAAATGAATGAAGACTAAATGAACGTCGACTGGTAGTCGATGGGTAATCCGACTTGGTAGTTGGATGTAATAGAATGTCGAGATTCATGAGATTTGTAGCCAATGATCTGCATGGATTTGTAAACATTTTTTGTCCACCTTTTCTTCATGGTTTTTCCTACTGTAAAACCTATAAAGAAGACATGTTGTCATGTTGTAAAAGATAATCTTTAGAAAAGTTGTTTTAGAGGTTGTTGGTCATGTAGATGTAAGCCAAATTGGTTACATGGTTGTTCTTGTGTAAGCAAGAGGGTATGATGTCGATTGTGTCTTAGGTGTGAACCAAGGTTAGACATGTAACCTTTTATTCTGAATGAATAAGACAACAAGAGAGTAGAATGCTCAAGAAATGTCAGTTTTCCCGGTTTGGGTTTCTAGGGTAAAATCTTTGTGTACTCTGTGTTTGCTTTATCATTTACTTTCTTGATTATATATTTCTTCCTCTCTTCTACTAAGTTTAGCATGGAGGTGTCCTCATTTCCTAACAAGAAAGGAAGTGACACTCTAAAATTACGTATTTCTTTCTTCTATGGTGCATGCACCTTCATGGTTGTTGAAGTAAAAGTGACTCTCTAAAATTATGTATTTCTTTTTTCTATGGTGTATGCACGCTCATGGTTGTTGAAGTAAAATGGTCGCTTTTTAACACACATTGTTTGGGATCTTTTCAACATAAATTACTCTATCATTCGTTTTTTTATTTCTTGGTACTTTTTCCTACATTACAGATTTCATGAATACTTATCAGTTATGCTCCTTGGTCGTTGAAGTAAAATGACCCCTTTTTAACACAACGATTGAGCTCTTTGCAACATAGATACTGTATCATTTGCTATTTATTTCTTGTTACTTCTTTCTACTTTATAAGTTCCATGAATGCTTTACTAGTTATATGAATGTTGCATAAAGTGAGTATCGTTTATATCTACATAATTTTTCAATTAGTTGAACATGCATTCTTCTTCTTGCCATGTAAAAATCAAATCAATATAAATTCATAGGTAAAGATTAGTTACAAAAATTCCTTCTTTAAAATTACTTCATATTATCTTGAAGAGAGTTAGATTGAGAAAATTTTGTCCTCACCCTCTTAGTATCATCTTGAAGATTGTTAGATTGAGAAAATTTTGTCCTCACCCTCTTAGTAGATTGCATGTGCCCATTTATAATTAATGGTTATTACTTTGCATGGATATGTGATTTTAAAAACTTTTAGAAATATTTGATAGTTATATTATTTTTTAATTAATTGCATTACTTGAAAATTTTGTCCTCACCTTCTTAGTAGATTGCATCGTCTTAGTAGATTGCATGTGCCCATCTATAATTAATGGTTATTACTTTGCATGAATATGTGATTTTAAAAACTTTTAGAAACATTTGGTAGTTATATTATTTTTTAATTAATTGCATTACTTGAAAATTTTGTCCTCACCCTCTTAGTAGATTGCATGTGCCCATTTATAATTAATGGTTATTACTTTGCATGGATATGTGATTTTAAAAACTTTTAGAAGCATTTGGTAGTTATATTATTTTTTAATTAATTGCATTACTTTGCATGATATGTGCTTTTAAAAACTGCATTTTGGTAGTTATATTATTTTTTAATTAATTATATTACTTTGCATGGATATGTGCTTTTAAAAACTGCATTTTAGAAGCATTTGATAATTATGTTATTTATTTTATTTTCTTAATGTCATAACAACATATATGGTATAATGATCGAATCCACTCATTTTTGAAATTTGGGTATGCTTGGAATTTAAACCCCACCATTCTGGCTAATGCCACTTTTGCCTTTTGATTTGCCTAATTCTGCATTACTTTGCATGGATATGTGCTTTTAAAAACTGCATTTTGGAAGCATTTGATATTTTAGAAGCATATGATAGTTATGTTATTTATTTTATTTTCTTAATGTCATAATAATATATGGTATAATGATCGAATCCACTCACTTTTGAAAATTGGATATGCTTAAACCCCACCATGCAAGCTAGTGCCACTTTTGCCTTTTGATTTGCCTAATTCTTAATGATAAAGTTTATTTCACAATTGGAATTTGAACACCACCTTGCAGGCCAAGTTAGTGCCACTTTTGCCTTTTGATTTGCCTAATTCTTAATGATAAAGTTTATTTCACATCGCTGATGTTATAATAACTATTGATCAGATCCTATAACTTTATATACTACATATTGACTTGAGATTTTTTTTTGGACTTGTATATTTTGTATTGAGGTGAGATTCATTTTAGGTAAAAAATCCTTTGCTTTTATTGTAATTGTACATGCTAAGTTATATCAATTATACATACAACTTTAATGTTTTAATTTAATTTTTATTTATAATTTTATATTTTCTAAATATAAAGTTAATATTTTAATTTTATTTTTATTGATAATTTAATTATTGTTTTCATTAACAATTAACAATAAATATTTGATAATCATTAATGAGAGATATTCATTAAAAATTTAATATAGATGGTGAATATGTAAAAATGCATTAAACATGTTTTCATCATACATTTAATATAGATGATGAATATGTAGAAGTGCATCAAACATGTTTTCATCATTATGGAATCACATTTATAGATGTTATTTGCATTTAGTGTTGCATTTGAATGCATATGCTTCCCAAAATTGTTTCAACTTCTAGCAAAGTCACCAACGACTCAAACAAGGATGGCATAATGATGTCAAGTCTTGGCTAAATCATTGAGGAATAAAAGAAGAAGTTACTCGTACCAATGACATTAAAAATATTGTTCAAGCTAAATTTAAAGAGAACCTATAGTGCGATAAAGAATCAAAGAATACAAGAAAATTAAGATATTATAAGGAGGTGATTAATCTAATCTTGAAAACAAAAAATATCTCTATTTTGACTAGCATTAAAAAGAGAATCAATATTGCTAAAATTAGAACTAATTCTCATGAGCTACATAGTGAGAGTGGGCATTGGACAATCCCCAAAACACCATGGCATGAAAGAATGTCACCTTTGTGACACCAAGATGGTTGAAGATGAAAAACAATCTCTTGGAGTGCCAAGCATATACCCAAATTAGATCTTAATTTCAAAATATCGGTCACAATACTTACCTTCTTAATTTTCTAAATCATCAAAACTATAGTGATCTTGGAACACTTCTCCTAATACTTTTTGAGCATCGAAATAACATTATAAATAAATTTAAGTCATCTCTTACGTTTCTTAAGGTCTCAAAGACCAATTTTGGTATGAGTGGACATTAACCACCATCATCATCATCATCATATTTATTTTTCAAAAAAAAACCTCATGAGATTCTCTCTTCCTCGAGATGTCCAAATGGAAAGTGGTTCAACTGTTAACCACAACCACAACAATGATTGATAACCCAATAGAACTCAAAGCTTAATCAGACTAGAACTAAAAGCTTCACAAAAAAATCCACTTTTGAACAATCTATTCTAACCTATTGAACTAATCTAATGAAACCCAATAAACTAGTTCAATGAGTTCAAAGGCATTAATTCTTTCTGATCCACTTGAAGTTCAAGTTCCATTGATATACTAGTTCAATGAGTTCAAACTCATTATTCAAGATGGAGTTTGCTCCAAAGTCTCTAATTCTAATCCAATTGAAGTTCAAGTTTTTTTATATATATCCGTGTATTCATACTCTCTATAACGAGATCCCCTCATGCCTATACAACCTAGCTTGCATTAACTAATAATTTGTCATATCTCTGTCAAGGTGGTAAAATGCTTTGGGGGTGACGAGTGATTAGTAAACAATAAATCAAATACTTTGCGGTGAAAAGGGATTAATAAACAATAAATCAAATACGTTATTGATAAATTGTGAGGCAAAGAGAAATGCAGAGAGAAGAGAATAGAACAGTATATTCAAATGTATGAAGCAGTACAGAAAGTACAGAACGTAGAGAACTTAGAGAGCACCAATTACAATGCACGATGGTTGAGCTATATATGCTCAAGCAAGACAAAAATTGAAAGTACAACTGTCCAGTACAGCTGGCAGTGTACGGTCAGACTGTTGAGGGTACAATATATTTAACACTCCCTCTTAGACTCAACAGTTACAATCATCAGCACTGACTATGCCTAAGTGTTTATGGATAAATCCGTAAGTGCGGACACAAACCGATCTCCCTAGATCCACCTGGATCTAGAACAAAACAAGACAGAATAGGACGCTTTCCTTAAGTTTTAAATATTGAATTTACTAAGAGGCAAGAATAAGTAACATACCTTATAATCGCTTCCTATAGTCTTTGTTGCTCCCGCTTCGCTCCAGTGCTCTTGTGAAGTCAATATCAAAACAACACAAACCAACCAAAGTGATAGCGATAGTATAAACTCAATATAAACCTATGTATGTGATCAATGAATCATACAATAAAACATAACAAGTTTTATAGGAAAGAATCATATTACTGTATCATATTAAATGTGAAAGAGAGATTACAACCGTTGCCTTGATGTCGTAAGGTCCCTTCCAACAGTCCTTCGTTTCCCACACACTTTGCCTCCAAGAATT
>ML839335.1:30917-43161 GCA_009831015.1 Picea engelmannii | reverse complement strand
GGTTGAAATTTTGATATGTATGTTATCCCAAAATCAAGGAGCTTTGGGCCTCCCTGACATAAAATCCGTAGGAGTGGACCTTGCCAACAAATGGGTGATACTAGCATTGGAAGGGAATGCCCCTTGGTAGGTCTAGTGCATCACTGAATCTAGCAAGATCATCTTATTGGAGGGACTAAATGTCCTTTTCATATCTATGACATTATTGGTAATGCTAAGGCATTTGTGATATCAAGTTTGTTTCTTGTGATGTCTCGTTCCCAAGAGTAGGCCAGCAAGGAGTGACTTAGTAGTCTATGTGTTCCCGTAGACTATAGTCAGGCACAAACAGAGAACAAGATGGAGAAATAAGGGTGAATTGATGGCTAAACAATGAATTAAGCCAAAAACTTAGGAAAAGTCACTTAAGCCTAAGTCAACGAAGAATTAGAATGAAAAGGTGCTAAAGGGGGGGACTTAATTAATTAATTATTCACCTTAGGAGGAAAAGCGCCTAGCTTAAGTGAGGTCAATGGTGAATTAGGTTGGGAATGATATAAAGGGAGGAATTTGACCTAATTCCTCATTATGCATTGTTATGATTTGATGTTGAGAGTTCCAAGAGGAAGAGAGTTGACTTTACTGTTTTGTGGATTTATGGAGGAAACCACCTCCATTGATCGGTTTCGATGTTGAGAGACACACCCTAGCCCATCGGAGATACCACCTAGGTATTTCACCATGCTATTCAGGAGTATCCAGTGTAGAGTGCGCAGCTAAGCCAATGAGGGTGCAAGTCAGATTGAGGGTTTGTGGAGTTGCACGAGGTCCGAGCTCAGATTGCAGTTTCCTTTTGACCTAGTTGAGATCCAGCCAGGGCGCTCAGATTGAGCCAGTTTCCATCAGATTTTGATGGTGTAATCTTGCAGGGCGCATCATCCAGCCATTTAGGGCGCAACTCTTCCGGCAGGACATTTGAGGTTGCAAACGGAGCATCAGGGAAGATCTGGGGAAACCCTTTCGACCCATTTCCGCATTTGGCGAAACGATCTTTTTGAGACCTATAGCAACAGATTTCGTTGGTGGAATCATTTGGGGCGCATCCAGTGTCCCGGGAGGTGCGCAAACCCCCCAGGGGTCCAGATCCTGTGCCTTAGAGACCAGATCTAACATCCGACACTCATCCATTTCAGTCTAGAGGCCAGGGCGCTTCTATTGGAGCAGTTTCCAGCTCATTTCGACGGTCTATCCTTCCGGTTGAGTTTTCCAGCTGGTAGCAGTTACCGTACCTCTCCAGAATCGCATATGTTTGTCGATCTATCCATGCATGCTTCAGATCTGCCTTCATCTTCTGATCACGGGTATTTTTATGCTATTTGCTTGTATTCTAGTGGCGATCCATGAGATCTAGCTGACGATTATACTCTATATTTCCAGTATGTTATTGTATTCCCATGCTTGAGTTGCATAATACATGTTATTGGCCAGTTGATGTTCTTTACTTTCGCATGCATCCTTTATATACTGTTTAAACCATAAATACGCAACATGCACATGCAATAACCAACATGAACATGCAATAACCATAAATATCTCAAACACACAACTGAAACGCATCCAGAAACCCCCAGTGTATCAGAGCTGCGAGACAGAACATTAGATCAGTAGCAAATATCTTGATCAACGGGATCAAGGATATTTCAGTGGTATCAGAGTTTTAGTCCTGCCTGCCTGTGACTAAAGACTATGAGTGCAGCAGAAGACCCATATGGCCGTGAGCACGTAGGTGACAAATATGTCACTTACAACAGGCAAAAGGAAAGAAGGGCTAGGCCAAACTTTCCTCCTTTCCCTCCCAGTTCAGAGGAAGAGGCACACAGAGAAGCAGAGAGAAGAGCAAAGCGCGAAGCAGAGAGGAGGCTAGGTGACAGATATGAGCGACCAGAGGGTAGTGGTAAGGCCCCCAGGGATCCAGATGCAGCCTTCATGCAGGTTATCAGTGATATATTAACTAGTCAGCGTACCATGTCTCATTGCTTGGCCCAAGTAGCTGATAGATTGGCTATGGTGGACATTTCGGGCACACAATCCCCGCATGCAGCACAGGGGAACTCAGGGGTAGGAAGTAGAGTCCAGTCACCCACTCGCACATACACCCCTGCGAGTAGGATTCCCCGACCGTTGTTTCCCAGTTTCCAGAGGGCACCCCAGGTAGCAGCACAGATGTCGATAGCACAGAGACCGCCCACTCATGCAGAGGACATTGCAGAGTATCGAAGAGAGTATGCAACATTGGGCCGTGAATTCCATCAGGACATGACCTTAGTCGAGTATTGTGGGCTCAGACTCAGGAACTGCCCCAGAGAGCCACAGAGAGGAGGGTCGTAGCCGCAACAACAATCGAGGCATAACATTGATTTCATCCGGAAAGATGGTAAACTCACCATACCTTCTTTCGACGGATCGACCAAATGCACCGCCAAAGATTGGGTATAGAATCTTGACACCTACTACAAGCTCAACCAGATGACTGAGACAGAGGCCATAAGTTTCGCCACCTTACACTTAGAGGGTGAAGCACACAAGTGGTGGTATCATGGATTGGTGACATTGGGCCACAGTCGCATCACCTCCTACCGAGAGTTCACAGAGAGACTCATGGACAGATTCGACAAGAGGGATCCAGAGATCCATTTCAGAGATCTAGCCTAGTTGAGACAAACTGGCACAGCAGAGGCTTTCATCTTAGAGTTTCAGTGGGTAGCAGTGGCAGTGACAGATATATCCGAGCCCCGACTAATCATGTTATTCATAGAAGGGCTTACAAAACCCTTGAGAGGATGGGTGAAGGCATACCGACCTCACACCTTGCAGGATGCCATCCTACGCACTAGAAATTTGGCAGATTCAGTGCCAAAAACTAAACCCTTTTCCAAATCCTTTGTACCACAGAAGGATCAGGACCGAAAGCCATTAAAGAGGGAATGGAAGGGTAAGGAGAAGTTGGATGATGAGACGAGGCGAGAGCTTATGAGGAAGAAGCTTTGCTTCAACTGTAGAGATCCTTGGGTCCCAAGCCACAGATGCATGGGCAAGGGAGAGATTCACTATATTGAGGTGGCCGTAGACAGCGTGGACAGTGAGGAGGAGCAAGACAGTGAATCCACCAACTCAGAGGAGGAGCCAGAGCAGGCAGAGGAGCAGCCTCCCCATAGACCACCGACATCGGCAGGGACCCACCCACCGGTTGTTCCACAGCCTCCTGAGCAGGCTAGCAGACGGAAACCAGCAAAGGGTGGAGTCATAGAGACCCTTTCTGGTGTACCCAGGTATGACACCCTCTGGATCAGAGGTACTATTCAGGGGCAGCGGGCAATCGCCTTGATAGATGGTGGGGCCACCCACAACTTCATCAACGCTTCATTGGTATCGAGACGGGCCCTTTAGACAGAGGAGTTTGAGGGATTTGATGTCGTAGTAGCAGATGGCCATACAGTGGAGTGTCTAGACAGAGTTCCGGACTTGGAGATCAGGTTGGGCAACTACACCGTGAGAGATACATTTTATGTGGTTGACCTGTTAGACACAGATATAGTTTTGGGAGTTCAGTGGTTGGTCACCTTGGGTAAAATCATCACCAACTACCAAACCTTAGAGATGGGATTCAGAGACAGTGACGAAAAGAGGGTTGTCCTAAGGGGCATGTTGACAGGGGCACCCAGGACAGTCTCAGCCAAGAGGATGGAGAGGATCTTCAAGCATGGGGAGGCAGCGTTTGCCGCAGAGTGCTTGATCACTACGCGAAAGGATTCCGAGGGTCGACAACAGTATCAGACAGAGATCAGGAACTTTTTGGGACGACATCAACGGGTTTTTGGTTCGATTCCACCAGGGAGACCGTCGGACAGGGTATTTGAGCACACCATTGAGTTGGAGGGGCCAAACCCTTGATCAACCTCCCCTATCGTCATCCTAAGAGGTTGAAGGATGAGATAGAAAAAGCAATCAAGGAATTGCTGGCAATGGGACACATCAGACCTAGTAGCAGTCCATTTGCCTCTTCAGTTGTCTTAGTCCTGAAGAAGGATGGTACCATGAGGATGTGCATCGACTACTGGGCTTTGAATAAGAAAACCATCAAAAACCGATATCCTATCCCTCGCATTGACGAGTTGATGGATGAGTTGCATGGGGCAGTTTTCTTCTCGAAGATTGATCTACGCTCTGGATATCATCAGATCAGCTTCAGAGAGCAGGACATAAAGAAGACGACATTTTGGTGCCATTTCGAGTTTCTGGTTATGCCATTCGGGCTAACCAATGCACCAACTACATTCCAGTCTTGCATGAACCACATTTTCAGGGGGCAGTTGAGGAAATCAGTTTTGGTTTTCTTCGATGACATTTTGGTCTATAGCAAGACATAGCAGGAGCATATGGGGAAGTTGGAGGAGGTATTGAGCATCATGGAAGCGCAGTCACTGTACGCCAAAGAGTCCAAGTGTGAGTTTGGGATGACATAGTTGCTTTACTTGGGCCACATCATCAGTGCACAGGGGGTTCAGGTACATCAGTAAAAGATCAGGGCCATTTTGGAATGGCCAACACCCAGGAGTTTGAGAGAGTTAAGGATCTTCTTTGGTTTGTGCAGTTATTACAGGAGGTTTGTCAGGGGGTTTTCGCAGTTAGGAGCACCACTAACAGATTTGACCAAGAAGGGTGCCTTTCAGTGGACAGAGGAGTCACAACGAACATTTGAGAAGATGAAAGAGGTTATGAGCACATGCCCTGTTCTGACCCTTCCGGACTTCTCGCAGCCGTTCGTCTTGGAGTGCGACACATCAGGGGTGGGAATTGGAGCAGTGTTGATGCAGGGAGGCCATCCCATTGTGTTTGAGAGCAGGAATCTTAGCGAGTCGGAGTGACTCTACCCCATTTATGACAAGGAAATGCTAGCAATTATGCACGCCTTAACCAAATTCAGGCAGTATCTGGTGGGCAACAAATTTGTAGTGAAGACTGATCACAACAGTCTCAAGTATTTCCTGGATTAGAAAGACCTCAGTGAGAGGCAACAGAAGTGGGTCTCGAAGATCCAAGCCTTTGACTTTGATATCGAGTATGTCAAGGGAAAAAGGAATGTCGTGGCAGATGCCTTGTCCAGGAGGCCACCAGGGTGTTCGATGATGGACATTTGCACAGATTGGAAAGCACACTTGTTGGTGGAATATTCCAAAAACAAGTTTGCTTGTGAGGTAATGGATGGACAGGTGGTCGACGATAGATACCGGGTACTAGATGACGTCATTTTCTACAAAGACCGGATCTACTTGGTTCCAGAATCTACCTTAAAGGGGAAGATTCTGAAGGTGTGTCATGATTCGCCTGCAGCAGGACACTAGGGGTATTTCAAAACTTACAGGCAGATCAGGGAGAGATTCTCGTGGAAGGGTCTCAAGGATGATGTACTGAAGCACATCCAGGAGTGCATGACTTGTCAGCAGAACAAGTCAGAGCAGACACACCCAACAAGGTTACTACAGCCTCTACCCATTCCAGAGAAGAAATGGGAGAGCATTTCTATGGATTTCATCACAGGCCTTCCCTGCGTGGAGGGCCGGGACTGTATATTTGTAGTGGTCGACAGGCTGACCAAATTTTCACATTTCTTTGCCATACCCACGGACTACAAGGTCATACAGGTAGTAGAGTTATTTTTCAGAGAGGTATTCAGATTGCATGGCCTACCCAAGAAGATAGTCAGTGATAGAGATGGGCGCTTCATCAGCGCATTTTGGCAGGAGATTTTTCGGTTGACAGACACAGAGCTAGCCACGAGTACCAGCTACCACCCACAGGTAGATGGCCAGACGGAGATCATCAACAAATGGGTGGAGGGGTATCTGAGGAACTATGTGGGAGGCAACGCACATGGGTGAGTATTGTTACAACACGACACACCATATGTCTATCAGGATGTCACCATTTAGAGCATTGTATGGATACGATGCACCCACTTTTGTGGATACTGTATTCGGGGATAGCAGGGCACCAGTGGCCAAAGATTAGGTGGAGGAGAGCCAAAGGATTCTACGGGCAGTAAAGGAAAACTTACAGACAACATAGTATCAACAAAATATCTATGCAGACAAGCAGAGGATCGAGCGCAATTTCGAGGTTGGGGACTTGATTTTTCTGCGGCTACAGCCATATTGACAGTCTACCTTGATGAGGAGTGGAGCAGAGAAACTGAAATCGAGATTTTATGGGTCGTACGGAGTCATCAGGAGAGTAGGTGAGGTGGCATACTAGCTAGAGCTACCGGAGGGTAGCAAGATTCATAACGTCTTTCACGTTTCTTGCCTTAAAAAGGCGGTGAGACAACAGATCAACAGTTTAGAGGAGTTGCCACCTTTAGATGAGTTGGGTCAGTTGGAGTTAGTGCTAGAGGAGGTGCTCGAGCAGAGAGAACGCAGGTTGAGGAACAGGGTCATCAGGGAGTGCTTGATTAGATGGAGGGGTCTACCAGTGGAGGATGCCACATGGGAGGGAGAGCATATTTTGCAGCACCCAGGATTGATGTTGCTCGAGGACAAGCAATCTCGGGAAGGGAGGACTGTGATGTCCCGTTCCCAAGAGTAGGCCAGCAGGGAGTGACTTAGCAGTCTATGTGTTCCCGTAGACTATATTCAGGCACAAACAGGGAACAAGATGGAGAAATAAGGGTGAATTGATGGCTAAACGATGAATTAAGCCAAAAACTTAGGAAAAGTCACTTAAGCCTAAGTCAACGAAGAATTAGAATGAAAAGGTGCTAAAGGGGGGGACTTAATTAATTAATTATTCACCTTAGGAGGAAAAGCGCCTAGCTTAAGTGAGGTCAATGGTGAATTAGGTTGGGAATGATATAAAGGGAGGAATTTGACCTAATTCCTCATTATGCATTGTTATGATTTGATGTTGAGAGTTCCAAGAGGAGGAAGAGAGTCGACTTTACTGTTTTGTGGATTTTTGGAGGAAACCACCTCCATTGATTGATTTCGGTGTTGATAGACACACCCTAGCCCATCGGAGATACCACCTAGGTATTTCACCATGCTATTCAGGAGTATCCAGTGCAGAGTGCGCAGCTTAGCCAGTGAGGGCGCAAGTCAGATTGAGGGTTTGTGGAGTTACACGAGGTTCGACTTCAGATTGCAGTTTCCTTTCAACCCAGTTGAGATCCAGCCAGGGCGTTCAGATTGAGCCAGTTTCCATCAGATTTTGACGGTGGAATCTTACAGGGCACATCATCCAGCCATTTAGGGCGTAGCTCTTCGGGCAGGACATTTGAGGTTGCAGACGAAGCATCAGGGCAGATCTGGGGAAACCCTTCCGACCCAGTTCCGCATTAGGCGAGACGATCGTTTTGAGTCCTATAGCAGTAGATTCCGTTGGTAGAATCATTTGGGGCGCATCCAGTGTCCCAGGAGGTGCGCAAACCCCCCAGGGGTCCAAATCCAGTGCCTCAGAGACCAGATCTGACATCCGACACTCATCCATTTCAGTATAGAGGCCAGAGTACTTCTATTGGAGCAGTTTCCAGCTCATTTCGATGGTCTATCCTTCTGGTCGAGTTTTCCAGCTGGTAGCGGTTACCGTACCTCTCCGGAATCACATATTTTTGCCGATTTATCCGTGCATGCATCAAATCTGCCTTCATCTTCTGATCACGGGTATTTTTATGCTATTTTCTTGTATTCCAGTGACGATCCATGAGATCTAGCTGATGATTATACTCTATATTTCCAGCATGTTATTGTATTCCCATGCTTGAGTCGCATAATACATGTTATTGGGTAGTTGATGTTCTTTACTTCCGCATGCATCCTTTATATACTGTTTAAACTATAAATACGCAACATGCACATGCAATAACCATAAATATCTCAAACACAACTGAAACGCATCCAGAAACCCCCAGTGTATCAGAGCTGCGAGACAGAACATTAGATCAGTAGCAAATATCTTGATCAGCGGGATCAGGGATATTTCATTTCTGCTCAAAAGGGTGTGGGCAGTGTGGTAGATAATCTATGGATTTCTCTATTGGCAATCTGAGGGGCTTCATTATGCTTGGGATCTAGCCTCCCAATCAATCTGGAAGTTCTAGTCTTCGGGGGGCTAGATTAGACTCTCACCAAATTATGCAGGTAATGGTATGGCTAGGCAGGCTTATTTCTCTGGAAGGAATTGTGGAATCAAGACACCCAATAGTGGCACATGTGGAAGTCACTAAACTGCACTCAAAAGCTATATAGGGCCGATAAGGCTGTTTTAAAGGGGTCTTTGTTGTTTGATTCTAGAAAGTTGTCTATATAAAATGCAGATGCATGGGGTAGGCTCGATATGGAGGGTTTGGTAATGGTTTGGGAAGCCTATTTATATCTATGAGATGAAGGATCTTAATGAGTTGATTAGGCACTCAACTGACCTTGGTCCCTGCTTAAATAAAATATGGGGCTTTGGAGATCCTATGGTGCGATGGTTGAAGGTGTCATACCATTTTGAAGGCTCGTTCTTCCTTCCAACATAAAGTTTAGGGGTGGCCTCTGCTTCATCAAGGAATGGCTCTCAAGACTAGGCTACACAAAGTTGGTAGTACTAATTCGGGATGTGCATTGTGTGATAAGGATGAGTCAGTTTAACATTTTTTTGGAAATGTCAGGGACTCTTCCTGGGAGACATTTGGATGGTTAGGGACACCTACAAATTTCTTTTGCATTCAGTTTGTTTGGTTGCAATTGGCTTTCTGTGGAAACATTGTTGTAAAGTAACATTCAATGAGGATCCTCACCCCTTTCGGGGTTTCGAGGAGTTTTAAGCAACAATTGACTTTGCCTCTGAGAGTTAACATCGGTGCATTCCGTTATAATGTGGAGTCCCTTCTTGTGGGGGCTTAGGCTCATGTGTTGCACTTATTAGCTTTTGAAGACTGGGGCTTTCTTGGTACCCTTGTTCTCCAGACTCTACATGTTGTAACCATCTTGAATCCTGATGTACCTATTTTTCCTGTGGAGTAATATATGAAGCATTTGAAAACAAACAATGATATTGTTGACCACCTATTTCGACTAGGGGTCCATGTGCCATGAAGCTATGTACTTGATGGTGCAGTAAAGTTGAAGACTTTCTGGTTCTACAAGGCAAATTTTGCCCTCGAAACTTCTTTTTGTAATTAGAATTTCCGCTCCCCTGCGTGGGATAATAATGTAATGGGTCAGCATGGATCATATTGTAGGTTAGTTGCCTAGGAACTTATCATTAGGGAAGTCCTTTCATCGAGTGTTTTTTTTCCTCAGGTAATTGATTTGGTCTAACCAACCATTTTAATTACCCTTGAGTTTTTCACTCACAAAAATCCTCCAAAGTGGTGAAAGAAGTTCTAATGATCGAGCCCAATGGGTGACTAGGGTCTAGGAATATTGTAAATGACCATGCTAGACACCTCCTAGAGTGTTGCGGAATTCCGTCAAGTCTAAGTAGTGTTTTTTAATTTTTTAAAATTACCTAGTTAATGGTAATTTTAATTAAATTTGATGTAAAAATGTAGAAACTAGGTCCTAGGGGATTTTTCTAGGGGTGTGAGTACTCAAAAGAAATGGAATGAGATCCCCTACACCCCTGGACCAAGTTTCAACTCAATTGGACAAGTTTTTCTAGGTCATTGTCCATGAGGAGTCTTAGTCAGTCTTGAGTCAACAATTTATTTGTTTAATTTGGCTAGGTCAAAAATGCCTAAAATTGTAAAGTAAGAAAAAAGGTTTGAGAGAGAGTGGAAAAGGTTTCCTGACCTTTTTCCTAAGTTGGAAAAGTAATTTTCCACTTGAAGAACCCCCCCTTGCTTAGCCAACAACTTAAAGTGGTGTTTTCTTGCTAATTGACATGTGGGAATTAAAAAGTTTAAGTGAAAAAAACCACCTAAACCCTAAAATCACCCTCCTTGGTGTTTAACTTAATGTTTGACCATAGGAAAATGTGTTTTCCCCCTGTTTCCATCCTTATACACACTTGCAAACGTGAGCTAAGTCCTGCTCACTTAGTGTGTCCTCGGAGGCACAATGCCTAGGTTCAAGTCCACGCTGTCACTTTGACTTGAACCTCTTCCGTCTAGGCTAACTCCTAGGGAAGCCAAGGGGGGTAGACCCTAGTTACTAGATGAGATTTAGAGTTTAAAGTTCTAGGAGTTGGTTTTAATTTGTTAAATGTTCAGGGGGGGAATCTAGCCTATGATGTTAAGCAACAATACAAGATGCAACAATTAAATATGAACAGTCAATCATTTTCCTAGGACAACTAAGCCTAGTGCCTAAGATTGGACAAGGGGTCAACTACGTTAAAGGGAGATTAATTACAAAATAGTTACAAGATTACAAATATTACAACAAGATAGATACAACTAGATACAAAGATACAGAAAGAATATCTAAGATGTACAGAGTTAGAATAAACTAGATACAATAGATACAAGATATACAATATACTAACAAGTTGCTTGAAAGTGCAAGAGATGAAGATACTCAAGACAAAATAACCATCAACACATCAAGCCAAGCATGCTCACAATAGATCTTACTCTATTGGACTGCTTATCAATGGCACATAAGACGAAAATCCCTCAAGACCCAGTCAAGAGAGTGCCTCCGGGTGGATGCGCAACTTCTTGAAGGATCACACTACGAATTTGGAACAACAGTATAAATAAAATGCTTGAAAATTAAAGTGTTCCGAAATTAAGATATAACCACTTAGACGATTAATCCACAACGCATAAAATGACTTGCATGTAAATGTAGATAAGAGATCAATGAGATTGCAAGTGTAAATATAAATTGCCGGTAAGTTGTAGACCCAGGATTAAGTTATGTGTTTAAGTGAGATTTTTTTTAATCCTATCTAAGTGTCAACCCAATACTTTCCTCCCCCAATTACCAAGTGACTGTTGGGTGCTCAAGAAGTAAGGCAACGAGGCCCACCCTAGATCTGTAGGTCAGTCCTAAGATAAGAGTACTCCCGGAAAAAGACGTCGCGCGCCACGACACCGTCCCCGGCCTAGCACCTTTCCGTTGCTTCCTCTGACCCCGTTTTAAATGGCAAAGATGGTTGGTAAAGGTGCCCTATTAAGTCTAATAAATTATTAAACCTAAGAGCTAAATATTGAAGTGTTTGAGTGCTTAGAGCTTGCTCAAAAGTGCCGGTGTTTGAGTGGTTAATGCTTGCTCAAAAATGCCCAAAACTGAAAAATTGCAAGTTAAGTTTTTAATTTAAGAAATTATTGCATGTAAATTGTGACGAACTGGAAAATAATTGCGAAATTGAAAATGACGATTATTTAAGCCATTATGATACCAATGTTAGCATGCATGTGTGTAAGATAAATATTTAAGAAATAAATGACTTGCATGCAACAAAAAAACAAATATTTAATCTAAGCCTCCACGGGCTCTAAGCTAGCATTTAGGTGTGAGGTCTACTCTAGATAATTTTAACTTTAAGCATGCATGTAGATATCCACAATTAAACTAGCTAAACTATGAATTAAAGACAGAAAAATAAGCTAAACTAAAACTTGGAAAGCAAAAATTGAAAGGAAAAGAATGCAAGCCACTTGGGTACACTCCTTTGGGCTTGCTTACAATGATTTAGATAGAAGAGAGAAAGAGAATAGAGTTACCACATTGAAAGGAGGTACTTGGAGGTGTGTTGTGAAAGAAATCGGGCAGCATGCACTCTTAACCCGGCGAAAACCTGCAAAAATCAGCAAGCTCTTGCTTGCTGATTTTGCTACAACACACTCAACAATGTTAAGGAATTTTTTTGTTTTGCAACAGAAGTTTCCCGGATGTAAAAATCAGAATTATAATTGATTAAATCGACCTATCTAAGTAAGTTAGCACCCAAAATCTGAATATGATAAGAAGAGAAAGATGAACAGAAAAGCTTGTGAAGTTTTAGTGTATGATGAGGGTAGATCCTTGCTCGAATCTATCCCAACCATTGTAAAACTCGTGAAAAACTCGCGAGTCTCGCGAGTTTTTCCAGAAGCCGAGTTTTAAGGAAAAAATCGGTGAAAAACTCGGACAAGTTTTTGGCGAGTTTTAGGGAAAAACTCGCGAGTTTTTGGAAAAACTCGGGTAAAACTCGCGGGTCGATGGGAAAAACTCGCCCATCTTAAATTTTTTAACAGTCCGCGGGTTTAAAGGGTCCGTGAGCGGTTTTAGGTGTT
>ML839335.1:0-17261 GCA_009831015.1 Picea engelmannii | reverse complement strand
ATGTATGTATAGGCAAACATAACTTGTGGAATATCTCATTGTTTATCTATCTCTATTGCAACTATATGTTTATGTCCTTTCTGTTTACATGAGCAATTGATTTACTTGTTGAATATCTTGTCTATTTGCTTATTGTGGTGTGGGTCAGGGAAGTTTTGAGTATCCCACTTGGGGAGGCAATATTTCTTTTGATCCTTAAGTGCTTTTGTGATTGTTGCCAGTGAAGGCAGTCCAAATGGAGTAAGTGCCATTTGGGGCATGCTTGGCTTGTGTGTGTAAACCATTTACATCTTGTTACATTGGTGTATCTTTGTATCTAATTGGTATATCTTGTATCTAGCTTATGATCTGATTTGTAAATCTTGTAAACATTGTAACACTTAGAAATTCTTTTGTATAGTTATAACTTGTGGTTTGGGGTAGTTTAAACTTGTAACACTTTTGTAATTGAACCACCCTCAAACCTTAGTCGACCCCATTGCCCAACCTTAGGCACTAGTCTTAGTTGTCTTAGGAAAATGACTGCTTCATATTTAGCTTAGACTTGCACTTGCATTGCTGCTTGTCATCATAGGCTAGTTTTCCTTTTGGCCTATAACGAATTAAAACTAACTCCTAGAACCTTAACTTAAAATCAACTTAGCAACTAGGGACTACCCCCCTTGGCTTCCCTAGGAGTAAGCCTAGAAGGAAGAAGTTCCAGTCAAGGTGACAGTGTGGACTTGGAACTTAGACATTGTGTCTCCGAGGGAACACTAAGTGAGTTGGACTTAGCTCACGTTAGCAAGTGTGCATTAGGACGGCAACAGGGTTACAAGTAAATCTTACACTTAGACAATATAGCAAGGGATCCACACGTCCACTAGTGCTCAGCCACTAGGGACACGTCCACCTGTGCTGAGACACAGGGACGTTATACTCTACATATCTCTATCTCAACTGAGTCCACATGAGAATCATCTGGAGTACCATCTCAAGCCTGACTCAACTAAGTCCACAGGAGTACAAAGGCAGGAGACCACATCGACTCAACTCTCACACAGAGGAGAACGATCCACCCATCACATGGGCACACCCAACACTGGGGCACGACTCAACTCAGTCCAGAGGATAACGATACACCCTATTGACCACCTATTTCAACTATGGGGTCAACTCCATGTGCCATGAAGCTATGAACCTGATGGTGCAACAAAGTTTGAAGACTTTATGGTTCTACAAGGCAATTTTGGCCTCGACACGTCTTTTTGTAATTCGAATTTCCGCTCCCCTGCGTGGGATAATAATGTAATGGGTCTGCATGGATCATATTGTAGGTTAGTTGCCTAGGAATTTATCATTAGCGAATTCCTTTCATCGAGTGTTTTTTTTCCTCAGGTAATTAATTTTGCCTAACCAGCCTTTTTAATTACCCTTGAGTTTTTCACTCCCACAATAATTGTCCAAAGTGGTGAAAGACGTTCTAATGATCGAGCCCTATGGGTGACTAGGGTCTAGGAATATTGTAAATGACCATGCTAGACATCTTCTAGAGTCTTGGGGAATTCCGTCGAGTCTAAGTTATTTTTTTTTAATTTTTTAAAATTACCCAGTTAGTGGTAATTTTAATTATTTTTGATGTAAAATGTAAAAACTAGGTCCTTGGGATTTTTGATAGGGGTATTTGTACTCAAAATAAATGAAATGAGACCTCCTACACCCTTGGACCAAGTTTCATCTCAATTGGACAAGTTTTTCTAGGTCAATGTTCATGAGGAGTCCAAGTCAGTCTAGAGTCAACAATTTAATTGCTTAATTGACAAAGTCAAAATGACAATTTTTGTAAATAATGAAGCAAAAAGGTTAGAGAAAGAGTGGGAGATAATCCTAAACCCCTTTCCTAAGTTAGAGAAACACTTTTCCTAACTTAAACACCCCCCCTCATCTAGCCACCACTTCATTCCATCCATCTCCCTAAGAAAAGTGCACCCTCCTTGAGGAGAAAGTCAAGCTAAGTCAAAAATTAAAGTGTAAAACCTTCTTTCTCCCTAAGTTCACCCTCCTAAGTCTAATTTGTTGTTGTTTGTTGTTCTAATTTGATGTTGGAATTTGTCAAAAATGTGCCACCTCACCCCCTCACTCACTTACCAAAACCCTAACTTACCAAAACCCTAAAAGTGACTCTTCCTTGACTTTGTCTATTTCTCTTAGATGTGTGACACTTGTAACTCATCCAAGAGGGGTCACTCTTGGTTCCCAAGTATAAAATAAAGCCTCCCCTCCCTCATTTTACACATCTACTGTTGGTATTGTTACCATGCCAAAATCTCTCCCTCTCTTCTCTCTCTCTCTTCTTGTTCTCATTCTTTCTTCTCAAGCTTGTGGCAAGTATTTTCTCAAGCTTGCTTCTATTCTAATAAAGAAATATTTGGAGGATCCATGGTGTTAAGAGTCTTCTTGGTGCCATCTTGCTACATATGAGGTGATCTTGTTCTTGTTTGTTTTTCTTGTGTATGTTTAGTTTATAGATCTAGAGTAGGAACTCCAAGCAAAGTATTTTGCTTGGATAGATTTATGGTAGTATTATTATAGATCTAGTGAATTGTTTAATTGGATATTACAAAGTATTTTCTTTTACCATCTAGATTTACTTACATCCTCTCTATTTTTGTAGCTTTTCTCACAAAACTTGCAGGTTACCTAAGAGTTTGGAGTGAAGATTTCAGATCTGGAAATCTCTCTTTCTACCCACTTAAACCCTCTAAAAATTTATGTTTCTTATTTCTGTTCTTTTCCATACTTCTTTTGACACTCTAACATACTTAGATAGAGATTTTAATCATTATATACTTGCTGAAATTTACATAGAAAATTTATGGTTATTGTTAACAGAAATTTACCCAAGTTTTTAGTGTTTTTGCAGCTTTTCCAGCAAGTTTTGCTTGCTGATTTGTTGCAGGTCTGCACTAAAATAGGAGGATCTATAGCCCAAAGGGGCCCAAAACGTCAAATAGAAGCCTCATAAGTCGGGGTAACATCTTCCCAACTCTTTCCCCTTCTTCTCAAATTGTAAGCAAGCCCCAAGAGAGTCTTTAGGGCTTGCACTTCTCTAGAAAAGTAATTTTCTACGTTTTTAATTTTTATTTGCCTACACCTTGCATAGTGGATTGGCCTAGCCACCCATGTAAAATCGTAAGGCTAAGACTTAGATTTAATTTTCTGTTTTAAGTTTCATCTTGTTTGCCCCACTTGTCCTTAAGACAAGGTTGTGTGGCTTGGTTTACTTGCTTTCCTTTTCAAGTCAAGTTATTTCCTTTCTTGCATTCTTTTGCCTACACCCAACAAAGAGGCTTGGCTTTGCCACCCATGCTATATCGTAAGGCTAGTTTAGCTTGTTAGATAGTTGGTGGTTTATGCTTCTAGTTGCTCTTTCAAGTTCATGTTATATCTTATAGTTTAGAAGCATTTAATTCCATTTACTTTCTTGTTTAATCCCATGGAGGCATAGTTTATCTACTTGTACATTTCTTTCAAGCATTTCTCATTTCTTTCCTTTCAAGCACTTGTCATTTACTTTATTTCAAGCACTTAACTGAAATAAACTTAATCACTTAATCAATCTATCTTAAGCTCATAAGGGATCAATTTATCTAGTTTAATTAGATCACCTTTAATTGTTGCAATTTTCGCCATCAAACAAGGAACTTGTGGAGGTGGTTTGGGGTGCTAGATCAGGGATGATCTCACGGCACTAGGTGTCCCCCTTGTTGAGAACTCTTGTTTCCCGGATTGGCTTGTGGATCTAGGGTAAGACCTTGTTTTCCTTTCTTCTTGAGCACCCAGTAGTCCTCTTGGCCAAAGCAGTGAGAGTTTTGGGGAAGTCATCTAATCTAGGATTTACAACATTCACTTAATTAACTACAACTATAAAATCAAATCACAAACAACCTATGGTTTAACTTCACTTTTTCACTTTTATGGTTCATGCTCTTTAATTTCTGCAACACTCTCACTTAAAGTATCTTTTAAGCAATCTTATTGAGCACCTTGTGGTAGTTGAGTTGTTTAGCATTAGTGCTCATGGAGGCTTTACTTCAAGTTTTATTTCTTCCTCTAAAAGTTGTGCACTTTTTCCCATGGAGGCCTTTTCTTCCCGCTTTATCTTTCCTCTTGAGTTGTGCATTGGTCATCTTGAGCAACCCCTTGAAGTTGCGCACCTCTCTTGGGGCACTTCATTGTTTGGGTTTGAGTTGTATTTGTTGTGTTGATGTAATCTTGATCTATTTCCTTTAGTTTCCGGCAAAATCAAAGTAAAGGTTAGATCTAACAAGTGCTTGCTTATTTCATTTGTTAATAGTTGTATTTTTTTATCTAGTTGTAACATTTAGATATTCTTCATTTGTAGATAACTATTCATTATTTGTTGTAACCATAATTCTTTTGTATCTAATCTAACTTGTGAAGTTTTTCTTTGTTTAGTTTAGATCTCTTTGTAACTTTAGTTGACCCCTTGCCCAACCTTAGGCACTAGTCTTAGTTGACTTAGGAAAAGATTTTCTTGTCATTGAAGGTTTGCATTTGCATTGTTTTCCTCTCATATAGGCTAGTTTCCCCCAACCTTTAACAAATTAAAATTAACTCCTAGAACACATCTAATAACTCACATAGTAACTAGGGATTACCCCCCTTGGCTTCCCTAGGAGTAAGCCTAGACGGAAGGAGTTCAAGTCGAGGTGACAGTGGGCTTGAACTTAGACATTGTGTCTCTGAGGACACACTAATTGGATTGAGACTTAGTCCACGTTTGCAAGTGTGTATAAGGACGACAGCTCACCCCATCACATGGGCACACCCAACACTGGGCTCTCTCACAAGTCGACTCAACTTAGTCACAGAGGAGAACATATCCTGGAGAATGTCACACGACGCTATAATCATCAACACTCCCTCTTAGCTAGGGAGGCATTCTCCACCAGGCCAAGTCTCTCACGAAGGTACTCGAACTTCGTCCTGGCAAGCAGTTTGGTGAAGATATATGCAATCTGCTCATGTGTAGGAAGGTACTGCACGTGAACTTCTTTCCTCTACACCATGTCTCTGATATAATGGTATTTGATCTCAATGTGTTTCAATTTATCTTGAAACATAGGATTCTCAGAGATCTTCACACAACTTTGGTTATCACAGTGAATAATGGTAGAATCCATCTCATGATCAAACAAATTTGTAAGGATCTTGCGAAGGCACACTGCTTCACGGACTTCCACACTCAACACTATATACTCTGCTTCTGCGGTACTCAAAGCCACGGAGCTTTGTTTCCTGCTGCACCAGGAAACCATGGCAGACCCCAAGGTAAAACAACAACAAAATGTTCTCTTCCGGTCCACTGCGCTCCTTGCCCAATCTGCATCGACATATCCCTGCAATCTCATGTCTACACTGGAGGCATATCTCAGGGCATATCCAACTATGCCTTGTACATATCTCAATACATGCTTCGCTGCTATCCTGTGAGTCTGTCTCGGTTGACTCATGAACTGGCTGAGTACATTCACTGCATAGCATATATCAGGTCTGGTATTAACTAGATACATCAATGATTCAATCGACTGTCGGTATAGATGTGGATCAATCTTGCCTGAATCAGTAGAAGCCTTGTTCATTTTCTTCAGATCCATCACCATCGATGTAGGCATGGATTTGCAGTCTATCATACCGAACCTATTCAATATCTCCACTGTATATTTTCCTTGACTCAGGAAAATCTCATCAGTCCTTTGCCATACTTCTAGTCCCAAGAAGTAGTGCATCATACCCAAATCCTTTATCTCAAATTCAGAAGTCAATGCTCGCTTTCATTCAACAATAAGTCTTTCTGAACTCGTGAGGAATAAGTCATCAACATACATGACCAAGATCATGCACTCATCACCAACAATGTGGTAATATAGGTTTGGATCAGTAACACTCTTTGCTGAAGCCCAAACTCATCAGGAATCCATCCATCTTCTCGTACCAAGCACGAGGTGGCTGCTTTAGTCAATACATGGCTTTTTTCAACCTGCACACATGAGATTTCTGCTCATGTATCACGAATCCTTCTGGCTGCTTGATGTAAACTTCTTCCTCAATCTCACCATTGAGAAAGGTTGTATTTACATCCATCTGATGTAGTTTCCAACCCATAGATGCAGCTAGTGCAATGATAGTATGAATGGAAGTGTATCGGGCTACAGGAGCAAATGTTTGCTCATAATCAATTCCCTCCACTTGTGAGAATCCTCTGGCTACAAATCTCGCTTTGTACACTCGACACTTCCATCAAATGCATGCTTGATCTTATAGATCCCCTTGGAAGTCACTACAGACTTCTTTTCTGGTCTCGAAACAATATCCCACACTTCATTCTTCATGATGGACTGATACTCTTCTGTCATGGCATCTTGCCATACCTGCTGACCTGGTGCTTCTCCATGACAAGAAGGCTCAGTATCAATGATGTGGCTCATGGCTGAAACATAGCTCGAAAATCTTTGAGGTCTCTTGCTCTCTCGGAATGTGCCTCGAGGTGTTGCATGTCCCTCTGCCTCCTGCAGAGTCTGTCGAGCCGAGGCAGGACTTTTATGGCCTACTGCAATGTCTCTGGGAACACCAATTGGAGCAATTGGATCAACTGGATTGAATGGATCAATGGCTGTCTCCCTCTGAATTGTTGAAGGGGGAGGAGGTACTGTCTCTTCCTTCTTCTCAAATATTTTGACTCTCTCTGAGTCAAGTGACTCCCTCTGAAGTCTGAAGGATAGACATCTTCCTTTTCCTGCGTTGCTAACCTGGAGACATCCCATGTCTTCTCAGGTCCTCTATTGACTCTACAGTACTTTGATGGCCTCCAGTTCTAGGATAATAACCAAGATGGCCTCTCGTAGGGATAACAATCAAAATGGCCTCCTGTATTAGGATAATAACCAACCAAGAAAATTTGGACCCCCGTACCAAGGATAATGGTCCATGTCATGAGGGCTCCCATACCAGGGATAATACCCTTCATTATCAAAATGCAAGCAACTACAGGGTAATCATAAAATAAAAAAAGGAATGTAGTACAAAACTTACCTTAGTCTATAGTCATGCTCAATCTTGCTTTTGGTCCTCCTAAGAAAACTCAGAAGAAGAAATTCTCATCTTTCATGTCTTCATCTCTTTGAGGTGGGTCTGGATCAATGTCAGTAGTGGAGGCATGTTGTCTTTCTAATCTTCCTTGCCTTGACGCCATCTTCTTTCCATTCTTCTTTCTCTTCATCGGTAGTTGTTTCTGGTAAATCCTTTTGTATCACACTCAATAGGTTATCCTCTTCCAGGGTGATCTGTAGTCTTGACTTCCAGGAACTGAAGTTGCTTGAATCCATCAAGCCTATCTTCCACCAAGGTTCTGTTCCTGATGGTTTGCAGATTCTTCCACAAACTCTTAGCAACTAGGCTAGGAAACCTAACGGCTAGGCTAGGCTAGCAACCTTAGGTTTCGTTGGACTTATGACTGCCAACAATAAGCCTTGAAAGTCAGAAGAACACTGGTAAGCTTGAAAACTCCTTCAATGAGCTATAGAAACCCTAAAACCGAAATTTTCCAGAAAATTGTGGAACCTTAGAAACCCTAGGGCAAAAAGTCCAAAATTATCGGAATTGCAATCTAAAAGTTGCTAGAGGTGTGATGAAGGAGGCCGTACACTCCTATGCCAAATTTAGCCCCAACGTTTTAGTGTAGTGTGCTGAAAAAACCAAAAAGGGGAGGGCCGTACCTTTTTCTGGAAACCCTAGGAGGGTTGTATGAATCTGTAGAAGAGAGGACGACTGGCTTTGAAAGCTTGTGCAATGGCTCTTTCAAGTCCTAAGCTCTGAAACCATGTTGAATTTTCACTATGCTAGGCTCAAGCATGAGGTTTATTTCATTTAGCATGTACTTGAACCATAAATAAATGTAGCTACACCATACACAAGTGCTGTAATAACCAATATCACAAGAAGAATTACCATGCACAAGAACACAAGAAATATCTTGGGAAACCCTTCTACTCAAGGGAAGAAAACCCAACAATCCTTTGCTATATTCTCAAGAGAAGATCCCCCAACCATAAACCCTAATGCACACAAGAGGGTGCTTCTACAACCTTGAAACTAGCGCCCAAGAGAGGTGCGCACTTCGGCCTTAAAGGTAGGTCTGAAATTTCCATATGGCAAGTGAAGTGTGTATTTCCTCAATGGGGAAATCACCTTTATTTATACAAGACTAGACATAGAAATAGGTGTGTCTATGTGCACAACAAGGCCGACCTCAATAACTCTGAAATATAATTATTTATTACAATAAACATTAATTATCTTTCACATATGGTGGGGCCGACTTGTACCCTTTACATCACAATTAGGGTTACAAGTAAATCTTACACTTAGATAATATAGCAAGGGATCCACACGTCCACTAGTGCTCAGCCATTAGGGACACATCCACCTGTGCTTAGCCACAGGGACGTCATACTCAATAGATCTCTATCTCAACTGAGTCCACAAGAGAATCATCTGGAGTACCATCTCAAGCCTGACTCAACTGAGTCCACAGGAGTTCAAAGGCAGGAGACGACATTGACTCAACTCTCACACAGAGGAGAATGATACGCCCATCACATGGGCACACCCAATATTTGGGCACGACTCAACTCAGTCCAGAGGAGAATGATACACCCCATCACATGGGCACACCCAACACTAGGCTCTCTCACAGGTCAACTCAACTCAGTCATAGAGGAGAATGTATCGTGGAGAATGTCACATGACGCTGCAATCATCAACAAAAAGGCCAATAAGTAGGGGGAAAGTTCTATGAAAGTTATCATTGCGTACTGGAAATAAGAGGACTATGTATGTAGTAAATAGAAAGGCAGTGATGATGGTAAATATTGCAAAGAAATTTTATGCTTTGTGATGGGTTTTCTTGATAGGTTGCATTTTCATTGATAAGGAACCTGGAAGGTTTCAATGGATCCAGGAATCATTTAAAGAATTTTTAGGAAAAGACAAGAAAACCACTAATTTTGTTTGGACTCTTCAAGAAAGTTGTGCTTCTATTTATGATTGCAAAAATATTTTTCTTTAGAGTTATACTGTTTCTATATAGTGTTTGTCGATTTTGGCGGGAATGTTTTGCATTTTTTCTGTGCAGTTTTGCAGATTTTCATATGGACATTCTATATGGATGCACAGTAACTTTTTACACGAGGTAATGTTGTATTAGCCCACAGGCAGAGTGCTATATGCAGTGTTCCTGCCTTCTGATGATGATTTAGGAAGCTTGAAAAGTTTGTCAATTGATTGATTGATTTGTACATGGAGTAGTGGGTTGTTTATCTTAGAGTGCAAGTTACGATAACTTGGTAGTGCAGGGGAGTTAGTGCATGAGTAGATAATTTTGGCAGAGGGAATCTTATCCATTGTGCTTTTTCTAGAATCTTATCTATGGTTTTTTCTGGACCCTGCTTTGTCTATCTTCAGCTAGGAAAAGGGTGCCCCACTTGTGGTCTATTAACTGTTGATGATTGCAGCGTCATGAGACATCCTCCAAGATACGTTCTCCTCTGTGACTAAGTTGAGTCGACCTGTGAGGGAGCCCAGTGTTGGGCATACCCACGTGATGGGGCATCATTCTCCTCTGTGTGAGAGTTGAGTCGTCCCCCGGTGGTTGGGGCATTGTTCTCCTCTGTGTGAGAGTTGAGTCGTCCCCCAGTGGTTGGGTATGCCCATGAGATGGGTGTATCATTCTCCTTTATGTAGAGAGTTGAGACGATGGGTGTATCATTCTTCTCTAAGTTAGACCCAGAGAGAGTTGAAGCAATTGGAAAGGTACCATTGCCTGTTTCGAAGAAAGCTCTCCAATCCTTCTTGGGCTAGACCAATTTTGTTCATAGGTTCATTCCTAATTATGCTGAAATTGTGAAACCTATATATAAGTTGCTTAAGAAGGATGTTAAGTTTGAATGGAATTATGAAAGTAAGAGAGCATTTCAAGATATTAAGATTGTCATATCTGAAGCTTCCGTCCTTATTAGCCCAGATTATACTAAGGACTTTCAGATTTTCTCTTTTGCTTCTAAAGATACTATTGTTGGTGTATTACTTCAGAAAAATGATCAAGGCCATGATCAACCCATCTCATATATGAGTAGGGCCTTGCAAAATTCAGAATTAAAGTATCCCATGTTTGAGAAACAAGCATATGCCTTGGTGAAGTCACTTAAACATTTTAGATTCTTCATTGGATATTCCAAGGTGATTGGTTATGTGCCTAATTCAACAGTTAAAGATGTGTTATCTCAGTCAGAGGGATTAAGCTCAAGGGGTAGATGGATTGCTAAAATCCAAGAGTATGAATTGGAAATCAAATCCACCAAATTGATTAAGGGTCAAGGTTTATCCAAAATGTTGACTGAGGGGAATGAAAAGGCCTTGGGTACGATTTTTCATAACGATAATCAAGAGTTCCCCCCTAATTTATTAAAGTTTGAATAAGTATAGTGGTATACAAACATTATCTTTTATCTTAAGAACCTTACTTGTCCAAGTCATCTAGTGGGTCACAAGAAAAGGGCTTTGAGGTTGAAATCTTCTAAGTATGTCCTCGCTAGAGATGGATTAGGATGGAAAAATCTTGATGGAGTTATCCTTAGATGTGTGGATGATGTTGAGTCAAAGAAACTAGTGAATGAATTCCATGGTGGGTTTTGTGGTGGACACTTTGCTGCTAAAACTACTACACACAAAATCCTCAGAGCAGAATATTATTGGCCCACAATCTTTTCAGATGTGCATCAGTTTTTTCGAAAGTGTGAGCCTTGTCAGCTTTTCACAGGAAAACAAAAGTTAGCAGCTCTTCCCTTGCAACCAGTCGTGGTTGAAGCACCTTTTCAGCAATGGGGTTTGGACTTCATTGGAAAGTTCAAGGATAATTCAAGTAATGGGTATTCATGGGTTATTACAGCTACTGATTACTTTACCAAGTGTGTTGAATCCATTCCCACCAAGTCAACAACTGAAAAGGTTGTGATGGATTTCCTTGAAGATAGAATAATTACTAGATTTGGGGTGCCTTCAAAAATAGTGACAGATAATGCTAAGGGTTTTTGTTTAGCTGAAATGTCTTCATTTTGTTTTAAGTATGGTATTATCTTGTCACATGCATCAGATTACTATCCCCAAGGAAATGGTCGAGCAGAATCAAGTAATAAGAATTTAATGACCATAGTTAAGAAAATAGTTGGAGAAAACAAGAGATCTTGGGATAGTAAGATTAAGCATGCATTATGGGTTGACAAAATTACTAAGAAAGCAACAACAAGGAAAAGTCCTTTTGAGTTAGTGTATGGTTTGGAGGCTAGGTTGCCAGTGCACCTTAGACTTCCTACTTATGGATCAATTGAGGATTTTTCTACAGAACAGGATGCAGTTCAGAACAGGGTCATTCAAATTATAGAGTTAGATGAAAACAGAAGAAGGGCTTATGATCAGAATTGCAGAAATCAAAGTAAAGTTAAGAAAGCTTTTGATAAGTCAGCTAGGCAGAGGGACTTCATTGTTGGGGATACAGTTTTGTTATGGGACAAAGGCAGAGAAAAACTAGGAAAACATGGCAAGTTTGGCAGTTTGTGGTTGGGTTCATATGTGATCCGAGAAATAGCAGGGCCTAATTCTTTTCATCTCAGCCATTTGGATGGTGAGCCCATCAACATTTCGAGGAATGGGCAAGAGCTCAAGTTTTTCTTCAGATGATGGGCAACTTGGTGTCCAACAGGACACCCTTTGTAACGTATCTCTAACCCTTCTCCTTGTATTTCAGTTTTGTATTATTTCATTCGTTATGTTATTTTGTACTTAGATGTTTTGTTGTATCATAGTTTCATTTTGTAATTATAGATGTTGTACAATGGTTATTTCTTTATGTAATTGTTGTTTATAGCATTTCATTTGTCATATATATGTATATTTATGTTGGGTATTGGTGAGCACTCTTTTTGTAGATGTTGGATTCTCGTATGCTCTCCTTCCCAAAGGTGAAGATCAAACACACGTCCCCATGTGGAGCCAAATGTTGACCACCTATTCAACTAGGGGGTCAACTCCATGTACCATGAAGATATGCATCATCAGATGCTACCAAGTCAGAGACTTATTGGTTCTACAAGGTAGTTTTGGCCTTCAACTCTTATTTTTGTAATGGAATTTTTGCTCCCCTGCGTGGGATAATAATGTAATAGGTCTGCATGGATCATAGTTAGGTCAGTTACCTTAGGACTTCATCATTAGAGGAGTCCCTTTCACCGAGTGTTTTTTTCTCCTCAGGTTATTAATTTGGCCTAACCAGCTTTATTAATTTCCCTTGAGTTTTTCACTACCACAATAATTCCTCCAAAGTGGTGAAAGACGTTCTAATGGTTTCATCCTCTGGTAGCTAGTGTCTACGAATGTTGTAAATGACCATGTAAGACATCTCTCAAAGTTTTGCGGAATTCCGTTGACTCTAGATAGGTTTTTTTAATTTATTAAAATTGCCTAAGTTGGGTAATTTTAATTAAAATTTGGTACAAAATGTAAAAACTAGGTCCTTGGGATTTTTCTAGGGTTATTTTTGTTCAAAAGAAATAGAATGAGACCCCATACACCCTTGAACCAAGTTTCAGCTCAGTTGGACAAGTTTTGCTAGATGTTTGTCCATGAGGAGTCTTAGTTAGTCAAAAACAACAATTTAAATGCTAGTCATGACATAATCAAAATGTCAATTTTTGTAAAATTGAGCTAAAGGGTTAGATTAAAGGTGGGAGATGATGCCTAAACCTTAGCCTATCCTATCCTAACCCCTTTCCTAACTTTTAACACCCCCTCAACATTACACTCGCATCATAAAATTCGTCCCCCTCCTTGAGGAAACTCTAGAAAATGACAAATTGAAGGGTGTCGGGCCCTCTCTCCCCTTGTGCGCCCTCCTAATCCATCCACGTCACACATTTGACTTGGCATTACCCCTCCACCTCATGCCATCTCATCAATCCTCACCTCAAACCCTAAAGTTGCGCCCCCCTCCTTGAGATGCTCACTTGTGCTTGGTTGTTGACACTTGGATTTCATCCAAGAGGGGTAACTTTGCCTCTCCAAGTATAAATGAGTGCCCTCTCCCCCTCATTTCCTCACCAATTCTATTCCTACTGTTATGCTACCCATTTTTCGCCTCACTCTCCTCATCTCTCCCATCTTGCTCTCATCCATTCTCTTGCTCTCACATTTGCAGAGGAACTTGTAGCAAGTATTTGCTACAACTTCCTACTTGTTAATAGAAGGCTTTGGAGGACTAATGGTGTGTCAAAGAGTGTTCTTGGTGCACTTGTTATTTGAGGTGATCTTGTCTATTTGTTGAAGCATTCTTAGGATCTAGAGTAGATTCCTCAAGCAAAGTATTTTGCTTGGGTAGATTTCCAATAGTGTTGTTGTGAATCTAAGTGAGTAGAGTAGTAGATCTTCAAATTAGTTTGTTTTATCTATCTTATCTACTCACCATTTGCTTTGGTATTGTAGTTGTTTCACAAATATTTGCAGGTTATCTCAAGGGTTTGCAAGGTTTGCTTTGAGTTGGAAGCTTGCCTTCATAACCCATCTTGAGCCTCCTTAGTTTCTATATATTATTTATGTTCTTTTCATTTCAGAATTTTGGGTTATCTAACACTTAGAATAGGTCACTTAAACATTCTGTATTGCTCAAATTTGTATGCAGAAAATTTCTGTGTAAAAACATAAATTTTCTTTGACTTCGTTTTTGTTTTGCAACATCTAGCAAGCTTTTGCTTGCTGGTTTTTGTAGGTTCTCGCCAGTACAACGGGAGGTGTTGTCCAATTTGGGCCACAAAACACTTAAGAAGAGCCTCCTATTGTTGGGTGGTTTTTGCAGGTTCTCGCCAGTACAACGGGAGGTGTTGCCCAATTTGGGCCACAAAACACTTAAGAAGAGCCTCCTATTGTTGGGTAACAATACCTACCTCTTCCTCTTCTTTTTCTAGCATTGTAAGCAAGCCCAAGGGAGTCCTTAAGAGGCTTGCATTTCTTATTTGTAATTATTTGTAATTTATTTCATTAGTTTGTGCCTACATCTTGGTGTGAGTTTGGCCCAGCCAACCCCCAAAACCGTGAGGCTAGGATAGTGTTTTAATTTCTGCAATATTTCGTTTATTTGTTTGCCCCACTTGTCATTAGGACAAGGTTGTGTGGCTAGTTTTATTTCAGCATTTTACTTCATTTTATTTCAACCCTCTTTGGCACAAAATAGGAAGGATTGCCTCCACCTTGTGCCATTGTATGTGGTTCTCTTAGTTTAGTTTGTTTTTCAAGCTTTTAAATTCGATTTGTTTGCCTACACCTTGGAGTGTGCTTGGCCTAGCCAACCCCCAAAATTGTATGGCTAGTTTTAATGGTTTTACTTCTCATGGTTGAATGGTTAAAATTATCTAGAAGTAGAAGTAACAAACCATAATACTAGTTTAGGCCCATGGAGACATATTGATCTATTGATGCTATCTTAGTCTTTCATTGCAAGCTTTATTAGTTCAAGTACTTGTTTTCATCTCTTTATCTTTACACAAGCACTTTTTATTTCTTGCAAATATCATGGGCATGGCATAAATGGTTTAAGGCAAACGTATCTTTCCTTTCTTGCAAGTTTAGTGTTCAAGTAATTTCATGCTATCTCAAGTTTTATTTTGTGGTTAAACACTTTCATTACTTGCAAGCAATTTCGTTTTGGTTCAAGCATCTAACTCTTTGGCAAGCAACATTTTGCATAACACTAATTCAATTTACCTTAGTTCATAGGCCTAAAATTTACTAGACTTAATAGGGAACTCACCACTGACCCAACTTTGCCATTTAAACGAGGATTGAAAGGAAACAACGGAAGGTGATAGGTCCGGGAAGATCTCACAACGCTCAATGTCCTTTCCGAGAGTACTTCTTTCCATGGGTTGACCTGTGGAGCTAGGGTGGGGCCTTGTTTGCCTCACTTCTTGAGCACCCAACAACTACTTGATACAAGCGGGGGCAGTCCTGAGGTTCACTTAGTTAGGATTCACCCTTTAATCTAAGAACTTTAATAATCCTTTAATCCACTTCAACCTTGGGACATTTACTTTGGCACATACACTCTTGTGGTTGACACTTAAATCTTGCAAGCATTTACTTTCCATTTACATTTCCATGCAAGTATTTCGGTTTTGTGGATAATAAAATAAGTGGTTTTTAGTTGCACCCTTGCCCTTGGAGGCCTTCTTTCAAGCTTTTAATTTCATTTTAAGTGGTGTGTTGATTCATTGGATTGGCCCTGTTATCCCCCACTTTTAGGGATAACTAGGAGATCATGTCTCGAGGCCCACAGGTCCTAGACATGGAATACCGAGAGTCAGATCGACTTTAGCATGGCCCTGGAGGGCCCATCGTTTCTCCCTTTCAGCGCCTCTACTTTGTCATCAGCAGTAGCATCCATCACCATCGGCTTGGTCTTGTGTCGGAGATGGTTTTTGCTCCATGAGGTAATGAGTCCGGGTATCATGGTATGTGTCACTTTGATCTTCAAAATCTTTGAATATGTGCATTTAATTCCTTTTGTTTCTAACAAATGCTTGGATCTTATACTTCCCCACTTGACCATGTCTGGGGGGAATGACAGGATGGCCTAGTAAGCCTGTGTCCGTGGGTTTTGGTTTGCCACTGGGGGGATTTTTGAAAAGCCATCGTCCGCTCCCGTCATAGCACCACTTTTTCATCTTGCTTCTCGCTCATCTATCCCATTACACTTGTCCAAGCACTGGGTTGACCTATCATTTGAGGATTGCACCTTACCTCGTGGGAAGAAGGGGCTAAAGGCCCAGAAGGTAAAAGCAAGTTGGAAAATAGAACCTCGAGATGCTTCGCCCAGGGATCCCTGGGAAAGCAGTAAAAGGCTTCTCAGCAAGAAACAAGAGGGACCCAATAAAAATAATAAAAAAACCAAGACCTAGTCAGAGGATAGGGGTTCTCATCACGAGCCAACCTATTAGGTCCATGGGTATCTAACAGTATGACACTACTAGCAGCTGGTTACCACACGAGGGTAGTGACTCTTGGTTGCATGGCCAAGAGAAAGGGGGTCTCATCACGAACCAACCTTCTCATTTGTGTGAAAGTACTTGTGGGTAACGCTGCCGCCACTGGTCACCACGCCAGGGCAGTGTCCCCTAATTATCTTCTTGAAGAAAAAGAAATAAGAATAAAGAATAAAAGGCATGAATTGGGCTTGGAAAAATTGCATCCAGGACAGGTGCAACTCGCCTTCTACAAAGGCACCCACAGGTAAAACTTTGCACTCCCTTGCTCTCACTGCACCCATTTTCAAGACATCCCTTATCCACATCACCCACTTACATGGCCCGGATGAAGTCTCTTCCGGAAACTTTCCTCTTGCAGTGGACACTAGCCCAATAGGATGCCCTGTCACTTTCTCCAAACTTGTATTGCAGGCTTGTATAATGTCTTTGAGCTTTTAAATGGGGTAATAGGGGTTTTATGCACATGTTTAATAATATTGATGATGAGATGTGATTGACATTGCTATGATCCCTATGACTTATGAGCCCATGGAGGGCGTAAATGTTGATGTGTAGGATCATGCCCGACAGACAGGTACCATGTTGGACCGGTACATATGGGAAGATGATCAGTTCAGATTTCCATGGGGCTGAAGAGCCCACCAGATGGATCCTGAGACCTGTTATCCCCGATATCTAGGGATAACTAGGAGATCATGTCTCGAGGCCCACATGGTCCTAAACATGGAGTACCGAGAGCAGGAGCAACCTGAGCATGGTCCTGGAGGACCCATCTTCTTCTTCTCAGCCAGTTTTGTCCTGACATCCATACCAGCCTCCATCATTACCGACCTGGGCTTGCATCAGAAAGGGATCTTGCTCCATGAGGTAATTGGTCCGAGGTATCATGGTATGTGTCATATTTGATCATTATAACCCTCTTATGTATGCATTAGATCTCTTTCATTTCAGATAACTGCCTGGATTTTACACTAATCTACTTGACCATTGTTGGGGTAATTGATGGGGTAGCTTAGCAAGTTGATATTCATGGGTTTTGGTTAGCCACCAAAAGGGGGTTTGAAGAACCATCGTCCGCTCCCCTCATATTCTCACTTTTTCATCTTAAAACCC